>JAKYLM010000126.1:25000-152500 GCA_023634145.1 Thymallus thymallus | reverse complement strand
GCCTTCTTGGGCACTGGGACGAGGCAGGATGTTTTCCACAGCACAGGGACCCTTTCTAGGCTCAGGCTAAGGTTGAAAAGACGCTGGAGTATTCCACACAGTTGGTCAGCACAGACCCTCAGCACCCTTGGGCTGATGCCATCAGGGCCCGCCACTTTCCACTGGTGTAGTCTCTCCAGCTCTCTCTTCACTTGGTTGGTGGTGAAAGCCAGCCCAGGTGGGGAGGTGGGGGGAAGGGGGGTGTTGAGGATCAGTCCAGAGGGAGCAGGCGTGGAGGTGGGGTCGCTGATTGTCTCAACAGAGGTGTTGTGAGCAAAGTGGGGGTGGGATAGCCGTGAGGGTGTGTGGTCTGGGGAGCTGGAGGGGAGGTGGACAGGGCCAGTATCGAACCTGTTAAAAAATTGGTTCAGCTCATTGGCTCTGTCCTGGGTCCCCTCCGTCTGCCCACTGTTTGACTTTTTGAAGCCAGTGATATTTCTCATACCCTTCCACACCTCTCTCACCTGGCTCTGCCTCAGCTTGTCCTCCATCTTCTCCTTATACACTCTCTTCCCCTCAGCAATCCGCAACTTCAGCTCCCTCTGGACGCATTTCAATTTGTCCTTATCCTTCTCCTTGAAGGCCCTCTTCTTCTCATTCAGCAGGGCCTTCAGGTCGCTGGTGACCCAGGGTTTATTGTTTGGGAAACAGCGTACCTTCCTGGTGGGTACAGTGTTGTCTACACAAAAATTAATATAGTTGCAAAGAAAGCACTGGGATGCGCTGTCTGTAACCTCGCGATAACAGAGTGGATGACGTCACACGCTGCGTTTGCGTCAGCAGAGGGCGGGATGTAAACAATAACAGCAATGGCCGCCGTGAATTCCCTCGGTAAATAGTAGGGTCTCAGGCTAACGGCTAGCAGTTCAATGTCCGGGCTACAAAACTTTTCCTTAACAGTAATATGGTTCGGATGACACCATCTGTTGTTAACTAATAAAGCCAGCCCACCACCCTTACTCTTACCGGAAGAGACGCGATCCCTGTCCGCTGTGATGGTCTGGAAACCGTCGATAGTGACGTTCTGTATGGGGATGTTATCGTTCAGCCAAGTCTCAGTAAAACACATTAGGCTAGCTTCCCGATAAATCCTTTGTCCACGAACAAGTCCCGCCAACTCATCCATCTTGTTATGTAGACACCTCACATTGCCCATAATAATAGATGGTATAGCCGGCTTGTACTTGAACCTCCTCCGCTTTGCCTTACATTTCAATCCCGCCCTGCATCCACGGCGTCGTCTTTTCAATTCGTCCAGAATATCAAACTTTTCCCTGGGGAGCAGCAGCGCTGCGTGGGCTAAATCCAGGAGCTGGGCTCTGTTGTAAACAATAACAGTTGACGACTCCTGTCGACGTTCAGCTGCGATAAAATCCATAAAATCCATAATCCTGAACTGTTATAGTTCGACTGTAGCAAAATAAAAAATAAAACTAAAGAAAATAGACGAAAGAAAACGAACTAAAACAACAATTAATGCACGAACAACGGGACAACGGTAGCTGCTTAAAAGGCGACCACTCAGGGCGGCGCCAAACTGGAATGAACCAACACCCTACCGATGTACTTCCCTTTCTCACCTACACACATATTAAAGGGTAAGAGGGGAGAACCAACACCCTACCGATGTACTTCCCTTTCTCACCTACACACATATTAAAGGGTAAGAGGGGAGAACCAACACCCTACCGATGTACTTCCCTTTCTCACCTACACACATATTAAAGGGTAAGAGGGGAGAACCAACACCCTACCGTTGTACTTCCCTTTCTCACCTACACACATATTAAAGGGTAAGAGGGGAGAACCAACACCCTACCGATGTACTTCCCTTTCTCACCTACACACATATTAAAGGGTAAGAGGGGAGAACCAACACCCTACCGATGTACTTCCCTTTCTCACCTACACACATATTAAAGGGTAAGAGGGGAGAACCAACACCCTACCGATGTACTTCCCTTTCTCACCTACACACATATTAAAGGGTAAGAGGGGAGAACCAACACCCTACCGATGTACTTCCCTTTCTCACCTACACACACATTAAAGGGTAAGAGGGGAGAACCAACACACTACCGATGTACTTCCCTTTCTCACCTACACACATATTAAAGGGTAAGAGGGGAGAACCAACACCCTACCGATGTACTTCCCTTTCTCACCTACACACACATTAAAGGGTAAGAGGGGAGAACCAACACCCTACCGATGTACTTCCCTTTCTCACCTACACACACATTAAAGGGTAAGAGGGGAGAACCAACACCCTACCGATGTACTTCCCTTTCTCACCTACACACACATTAAAGGGTAAGAGGGGAGAACCAACACCCTACCGATGTACTTCCCTTTCTCACCCACACACACATTAAAGGGTAAGAGGGGAGAACCAACACCCTACCGATGTACTTCCCTTTCTCACCTACACACATATTAAAGGGTAAGAGGGGAGAACCAACACCCTACCGATGTACTTCCCTTTCTCACCTACACACACTTTAAAGGGTAAGAGGGGAGAACCAACACCCTACCGATGTACTTCCCTTTCTCACCTACACACACATTAAAGGGTAAGAGGGGAGAACCAACACCCTACCGATGTACTTCCCTTTCTCACCTACACACACATTAAAGGGTAAGAGGGGAGAACCAACACCCTACCGATGTACTTCCCTTTCTCACCTACACACACTTTAAAGGGTAAGAGGGGAGAACCAACACCCTACCGATGTACTTCCCTTTCTCACCTACACACATATTAAAGGGTAAGAGGGGAGAACCAACACCCTACCGATGTACTTCCCTTTCTCACCTACACACATATTAAAGGGTAAGAGGGGAGAACCAACACCCTACCGATGTACTTCCCTTTCTCACCTACACACACAATAAAGGGTAAGAGGGGAGAACCAACACCCTACCGATGTACTTCCCTTTCTCACCTACACACACATTAAAGGGTAAGAGGGGAGAACCAACACCCTACCGATGTACTTCCCTTTCTCACCTACACACATATTAAAGGGTAAGAGGGGAGAACCAACACCCTACCGAT
The DNA here is from genome assembly GCA_023634145.1 of Thymallus thymallus. Classification (NCBI taxonomy): domain Eukaryota; kingdom Metazoa; phylum Chordata; class Actinopteri; order Salmoniformes; family Salmonidae; genus Thymallus; species Thymallus thymallus. The sequence continues at coordinate 149,403 of JAKYLM010000126.1, read as the reverse complement.
GTACTTCCCTTTCTCACCTACACACACATTAAAGGGTAAGAGGGGAGAACCAACACCCTACCGATGTACTTCCCTTTCTCACCTACACACATATTAAAGGGTAAGAGGGGAGAACCAACACCCTACCGATGTACTTCCCTTTCTCACCTACACACACAATAAAGGGTAAGAGGGGAGAACCAACACCCTACCGATGTACTTCCCTTTCTCACCTACACACACATTAAAGGGTAAGAGGGGAGAACCAACACCCTACCGATGTACTTCCCTTTCTCACCTACACACATATTAAAGGGTAAGAGGGGAGAACCAACACCCTACCGATGTACTTCCCTTTCTCACATCCATCTGTTCTTACTAGTACTGACTCTGATGAGAGCAATTTTACTGAGGAACAATGTACTTACTTTGACTGAGATATGTGTTTGTCTCACCTAGCTATCTGAAGATGAATGTACTAACTACTGAGATATGTGGTTGTCTCACCTAGCTATCTGAAGATGAATGTACTAACTACTGAGATATGTGGTTGTCTCACCTAGCTATCTGAAGATGAATGTACTAACTACTGAGATATGTGGTTGTCTCACCTAGCTATCTGAAGATGAATGTACTAACTACTGAGATATGTGGTTGTCTCACCTAGCTATCTGAAGATGAATGTACTAACTACTGAGATATGTGGTTGTCTCACCTAGCTATCTGAAGATGAATGTACTAACTACTGAGATATGTGGTTGTCTCACCTAGCTATCTGAAGATGAATGTACTAACTACTGAGATATGTGGTTGTCTCACCTAGCTATCTGAAGATGAATGTACTAACTACTGAGATATGTGGTTGTCTCACCTAGCTATCTGAAGATGAATGTACTAACTACTGAGATATGTGGTTGTCTCACCTAGCTATCTGAAGATGAATGTACTAACTACTGAGATATGTGGTTGTCTCACCTAGCTATCTGAAGATGAATGTACTAACTACTGAGATATGTGGTTGTCTCACCTAGCTATCTGAAGATGAATGTACTAACTACTGAGATATGTGGTTGTCTCACCTAGCTATATGAAGATGAATGTACTAACTACTGAGATATGTGGTTGTCTCACCTAGTTATCTGAAGATGAATGTACTAACTACTGAGATATGTGGTTGTCTCACCTAGCTATCTGAAGATGAATGTACTAACTACTGAGATATGGGGTTGTCCCACCTAGCTATCTGAAGATGAATGTACTAACTACTGAGATATGTGGTTGTCTCACCTAGCTATCTGAAGATGAATGTACTAACTACTGAGATATGTGGTTGTCCCACCTAGCTATCTGAAGATGAATGTACTAACTACTGAGATATGTGGTTGTCTCACCTAGCTATCTGAAGATGAATGTACTAACTACTGAGATATGTGGTTGTCTCACCTAGCTATCTGAAGATGAATGTACTAACTACTGAGATATGTGGTTGTCTCACCTAGCTATCTGAAGATGAATGTACTAACTACTGAGATATGTGGTTGTCTCACCTAGCTATCTGAAGATGAATGTACTAACTACTGAGATATGTGGTTGTCTCACCTAGCTATCTGAAGATGAATGTACTAACTACTGAGATATGTGGTTGTCTCACCTAGCTATCTGAAGATGAATGTACTAACTACTGAGATATGTGGTTGTCTCACCTAGCTATCTGAAGATGAATGTACTAACTACTGAGATATGTGGTTGTCTCACCTAGCTATCTGAAGATGAATGTACTAACTACTGAGATATGTGGTTGTCTCACCTAGCTATCTGAAGATGAATGTACTAACTACTGAGATATGTGGTTGTCTCACCTAGCTATCTGAAGATGAATGTACTAACTACTGAGATATGTGGTTGTCTCACCTAGCTATCTGAAGATGAATGTACTAACTACTGAGATATGTGGTTGTCTCACCTAGCTATCTGAAGATGAATGTACTAACTACTGAGATATGTGGTTGTCCCACCTAGCTATCTGAAGATGAATGTACTAACTACTGAGATATGTGGTTGTCTCACCTAGCTATCTGAAGATGAATGTACTAACTACTGAGATATGTGGTTGTCTCACCTAGCTATCTGAAGATGAATGTACTAACTACTGAGATATGTGGTTGTCTCACCTAGCTATCTGAAGATGAATGTACTAACTACTGAGATATGTGGTTGTCTCACCTAGCTATCTGAAGATGAATGTACTAACTACTGAGATATGTGGTTGTCTCACCTAGCTATCTGAAGATGAATGTACTAACTACTGAGATATGTGGTTGTCTCACCTAGCTATCTGAAGATGAATGTACTAACTACTGAGATATGTGGTTGTCTCACCTAGCTATCTGAAGATGAATGTACTAACTACTGAGATATGTGGTTGTCTCACCTAGCTATCTGAAGATGAATGTACTAACTACTGAGATATGTGGTTGTCCCACCTAGCTATCTGAAGATGAATGTACTAACTACTGAGATATGTGGTTGTCCCACCTAGCTATCTGAAGATGAATGTACTAACTACTGAGATATGTGGTTGTCTCACCTAGCTAGAACAGTAACACAGTAGAACAGTAACACAATATAACAGTAACACAGTAGACAGTAACACAGTAGAACAGTAACACAGTATAACAGTAACACAATATAACAGTAACACAGTAGAACAGTAACACAGTAGAACAGTAACACAGTAGTACAGTAACAGTATTACATTAGTACATTATTACAGTAACAGTATTACAGTAGTACAGTAACAGTATTACAGTAGTACATTAGTACAGTAACAGTATTACAGTAGTACAGTAACAGTATTACAGTAGTATAGTAACAGTAGTACAGTAACAGTATAACAGTAGTACAGTATTAGTTGTACAGTAACAGTATTACATTAGTACATTAGTACAGTAACAGTATAACAGTAGTACAGTAACAGTATTACATTAGTACATTAGTACAGTAACAGTATTACATTAGTACATTAGTACAGTAACAGTATTACAGTAGTATAGTAACAGTAGTACAGTAACAGTATAACAATAGTACAGTATTAGTTGTACAGTAACAGTATTACATTAGTACATTAGTACAGTAACAGACTCACCGATGCTGTTGAGACGAGTGGCCTTCTCACTCTTCTGTCTGGAGGCAGAGATACACACTTAACTTTAGAGAAATATACATACAAAACACATACAAACACAAACCTCTATCTACCACCAGCCTTCCTCTCCTCCTCTCCCTCCCTCCCTCCCTCTCCTCCTCCATACCTCTCCTTCTTCCCCAGACGTATCTCCTGGCTGGACAGGTAAGCAGCCTTCCTCTCCTCTTCCCCCTCCTTACCTCTCCTTCTTCCCCAGGCGTATCTCCTGGCTGGCCAGGTAAGCAGCCTTCCTGCTATAGGGATGACACACCTTCTCCTTCTGAGCTGGTTTACCTTTCCCTGCCTTCGGCTACACAGAGAGAGAGAGAGAGAGAGAGAGAGAGAGAGAGAGAGAGAGAGAGAGAGAGAGAGGAGAGAGAGAGAGGAGAGAGAGAAGGAGAGGAGAGAGAGATGAGAGAGAAGGAGAGGAGAGAGAGGAGAGAAGAGAGAGAGAAGAGAGAGAAGAGAGAGAAGGAGAGAAGAGAGAGAGAAGGAGAGAGAGAGAGAGAGAGAAAGACTCATACAGACACACACACAGAGAGAAAGACAGACACACACAGAGACCGATACAGACACACAGAGAAAGACAGACACACACAGAGACCGATACAGACACACAGAGAAAGACAGACACACAGACGACTGTTAGAACACTGTTTTACATTATTCTATACTGAACAAAAATATAAATGCAACATGTAAAGTGTTGGTCCCATGTTTCATTAACTGAAATAAATTCCATAGGCAAAGAAAGCTTATTTCTCTCAAATGTTCTCTCAGTTAGTGAGCGTTTTTCCTTTGACAAGATAATCCATCCAGCTGACAGGTGATTAATCTGTTTAAACAGCAGAATCATTACAGAAGTGCACCTTGTGCTGGGGACAATAAAAAGCCACTCAAATGTGAAGTTTTGTCACACAACACAATGCCACAGATGCAATTGACATGTTGACTGCAGGAATGTCCACCAGAGCTGTTGACTGAGAATTGAATGATAATTTCTCTACCATAAGCCGCCTCCAACGTAATTTTAGAGAATTTGGCAATACGTCCAACTGTCCTCATAACCGTGTAACCACACATCTGGCTTCTTCACCTGCGGGATCGTCTGAGACCAGCCACCCGGACAGCTGAGGAGTATTTCTGTCTGTAATAATGCCCTTTTGTGGGGAAAAACTCATTCTGATTGGCTGGGCCTGGCTCCCCAGTGGGTGGGCCTATGCCCTCCCTGGCCCACCCATCGCTGCGCCCCTGCCCAGTCAAATCATAATCAAATCAAAATATGTCACATGCTCCGAATTCAACAGGTGTAGACCTTACGGTGAAATACTTACAAGCCCTTAACCAACAATACAGTTAAGAAAAATAAGAGTTAAGAAAATATTGTCTCAGCCGATGTCCAGGGTAGGGGAGGGTTTGGCCGGGTTAGGGGAGGGTTTGGCCGGGTTAGGGGAGGCTGTCATTCTAAACTGACTTGCCTAGTTAAATAAAGGTGAAATAAAACATGTAAAAAGTGGGGTTCAATGCAGATAGTCCGGGTAGACATGTGATTATCTGTTCAGCAGTCTTATGTCTGTTCACAAGCCGTTTGGACCGAGACTTGAAATCCGTTCTGCCCTACCAAGCAAAAAGACAGTAACTGCTGCTTCCACATGAAACACATGCTGAACCAAGTATCCTGTCCTGTGTTGTCCTGTCCTGTCCTGTGTTGTCCTGTCCTGTCCTGCCTGTCCTGTCCTGTCTGTCCTGTGTTGTCCTGTCCTGTCCTGCCTGTCCTGTCCTGTCTGTCCTGTGTTGTCCTGTCCTGTGTTGTGGAGATGATGGGTCATGTCAGCAGGAACTGTTACTATGAAACCAGTCAGTCCCACACTAGGAGCAGATACTGCTTTTTGATTGGTTGGAAAGCATAGATTAGCGTTTAAATCATGTAATGTTGTGTTCAGTAAACATTCACTAGGTTATAGGAGCGTTATAACGTTATATACATCTAGCTAGAGCTACATATAGGTATACATATATAGATACATGTTAAGTAGGTGAAATACGTGTCATTTTACCATGTTTTAGTTGTAGTGCGGAGTTAGAGCGTCGGTTGTAAACACGTGTTCTGTACTGACAACTCCGGCGGAAGCTGCTGGTCCGTCGGACAACACTGTCCGTCATTCCATCAGGCGGCGGAAAGAAAGGTTCCACGTCCAAGTTGTGGAAAGGATCAAATGATGTGTTATAAAAGTGAAGAAAATGTGTGATATGTTGTAATTGCGGTGGGAACCATGAAGCCACGTCATCTGAATGTCCCACAAGGCTAACAGAGAACGATGTGGCTCAAGTCTGGGCTGTACAGAACATTTCATATGCAGAAGCTGTGAAAAGGTTTGAGGGAGTGAACGTTGCACCAGAAGAGACCATGGTAGAGGACAGGCCTTCACTGCAGGCTGCAGGGGTTGTCTTACACCAAGAGGATCCTGACATTCTAAAGGTTAAAAGGTGGATTTTGTGGCCTTTATTGCAATGGTGATTAAAGGCACTGCCAAGGTGGAGAAAATATCAAGGAAGATAGAAATCATTGTGGTTGTGGTTCCTGGGGCTGAAAGATTTCACAGCAAAGGAGTTACATGGAATATTAGCAAAATCCGTACCGTCCTCTCAGGTCCTAGACCGTACCGTCCTCTCAGGTCCTAGACCGTACCGTCCTCTCAGGTCCTAGACCGTACCATCCTCTCAGGTCCTAGACCGTACCATCCTCTCAGGTCCTAGACCGTACCGTCCTCTCAGGTCCTAGAGCCGTACCATCCTCTCAGGTCCTAGACCGTACCATCCTCTCAGGTCCTAGACCGTACCATCCTCTCAGGTCCTAGACCGTACCGTCCTCTCAGGTCCTAGAGCCGTACCATCCTCTCAGGTCCTAGACCGTACCGTCCTCTCAGGTCCTAGACCGTACCATCCTCTCAGGTCCTAGACCGTACCGTCCTCTCAGGTCCTAGAGCCGTACCATCCTCTCAGGTCCTAGACCGTACCATCCTCTCAGGTCCTAGACCGTACCATCCTCTCAGGTCCTAGACCGTACCGTCCTCTCAGGTCCTAGAGCCGTACCATCCTCTCAGGTCCTAGACCGTACCGTCCTCTCAGGTCCTAGACCGTACCGTCCTCTCAGGTCCTAGACCGTACCGTCCTCTCAGGTCCTAGACCGTACCGTCCTCTCAGGTCCTAGACCGTACCGTCCTCTCAGGTCCTAGACCGTACCGTCCTCTCAGGTCCTAGACCGTACCATCCTCTCAGGTCCTAGACCGTACCATCCTCTCAGGTCCTAGACCGTACCGTCCTCTCAGGTCCTAGAGCCGTACCGTCCTCTCAGGTCCTAGACCGTACCATCCTCTCAGGTCCTAGACCGTACCGTCCTCTCAGGTCCTAGACCGTACCGTCCTCTCAGGTCCTAGACCGTACCGTCCTCTCAGGTCCTAGACCGTACCATCCTCTCAGGTCCTAGAGCCTGAAAAGAGAGATATGAAAAACTAAAAGAAGGAAGAAGTGGGAGTTTTGTTTGTTTTGACAACGTGCAATTTTATTAGGAATGTTGGTTTCAATCCGTCCAGTTGGTGGCGGCAACACAACTTCTGGATGTAGTCCGCCATAAAAGCCACAGAAGAAGAAGAAGAAGGTTCCCCAAACCGGAACACAAGACCACGTTGTTTCCGGTTGAAAACGTGTTGCGAACATGATCTGAACTGAGCGCTGCAATAACAGATCTGTAACCTTAACTACTCTAAGGTAAGTAATATGATCAACAATATTGTAATAATGTCACCGGTAAACTACAGAATTGCTGACTAAAAGTAACATATCTGTTTTAGTTCGTGGACTACCTCGATATCTCCCACTTTACTCCAGTGTTATGAACTCTGGCTAGTAGACTAGCTATCTAACTAGTTCTTACGTTAACTAATACCTGTAGGTTAAATGACTGTTATATTCGGTGGATAGTCTCTCCTCGCTTGCTGTTGAACCCACAGGAGGCTGGTGGACTGCAGTGGAAGGGTAATGTTTCAGCCATTATTATGATCTGCCCTCCCATCAGCAGCCTCCACTGACTGAACCAAGCATGCCATTACTATATTCTGAATCAGGAGAGCATGGACAATAATCTAACCTATGTGAAGCCATTTAAATCTGTAAACATGGATACCATCATAGATATCATCCTGACTAACCTGCCCTCCAAATACACCTCCTCTGTTTAGCCTCATCGCCTGTGTTCGTAACAGGTCTGCGGTCAAACGACCTCCTCATCACTGTCAAACGCTCCCTAAAACACTTCAGTGAGCAGGCCTTTCTAATCGACCTGGCCCGGGTATCCTGGAAGGATATTGACCTCATCCCGTCAGTAGATGACACCTGGTTGTTCTTTAAAAGTGCTTCCCTCACCATCCTAAATAAGCATGCCCCTTTCAAAAAACCTAGAACTAAGAATAGATATAGCCCAGACTTGTCTGCACTAGACCAACACAAAAACATCCTGTGGCGCACTGCATTAGCATCGAATAGCCTCCGCGATATGCAGCTATTCAGGGAAGTCAGGAACCAATATACACAGTCAGTTAGAAAAGCAAAGGCTAGCTTTTTCAAACAAATGTACATCCTGTAGCACTAATTCCCAAAAGTTGAGACACTAAAGTCCATGGAGAATAAGAGCATCTCCTCCCAGCTGCCACTGCACTGAGGCTAGGAAACACTGTCACCACCGATAAATCCACGATTATCGGAAATTTCAATAAGCATTTTGCTACGGCTGGCCATGCTTTCCACCTGGCTACCCCTACCCCGGCCAACAGCTCTGTACCCCCCGCAGCAACCTGCCCAAACCCCCCCCGCTTCTCCTTCACCCAAATCCAGATAGCTGATGTTCTGAAAGAGCTGCTAAATCTGGACCCCTACAAATCTGCTGGGCTAGACAATCTGGACCCTCTCTTTCTAAAATTATCAGCCAAAATTGTTGCAACCCCTATCACTAGCCTGTTCAACCTCTCTTTCGTATCGTCTGAGATCCCTAGAGATTGGAAAGCTGCCGCGGTCATCCCCCTCTTCAAAGGAGGAGAAACTCTAGACCCAAACTGTTACAGACCAATATCCATCCTGCCCTGCCTTTCTAAAGTTTTCGAAAGCCAAGTTAACAAACAGATAACTGACCACTTCGAATCCCACCGTACCTTCTCTGCTATGCAATCTGGTTTCCGAGCTGGTCATGGGTGCACCTCAGCTACGCTCAAGGTACTGAATGATATCATAACCGCCATCGACAGAAGACAGTACTGTGCAGCAGTCTTCATCGACCTGGCCAAGGCTTTCGACTCTGTCAATCACTGCATTCTTATTGGCAGACTCAACAGCCTTGGTTTCTCAAGTGACTGCCTGGCCTGGTTCTCAGAGTTTAGTGTGTCAAATCGGAGGGCCTGTTGTCCGGACCTCTGGCAGTCTCTCTTGATGTGTTACCACACACGCATATGGTGAAGACCAAACCAGACCAATGTTCTTATCTTTATGGAAGGCTGGAACCTCCTAAGTTTCTCTCTAATGTTTTCTAATCATTTACACTTGTTTTGGTACCTAATTCTAATAATGTCGATAGTGTTGAAGTGAAGATTACAAATCCATCTGTCCAAATATGTTTAAAAAAAAAGACAACTTTCCAGTGGGTGTACTTACTTTTTCACATGACTGAAAACATTCATATTGGACGTTTACTATTATCTAGTCCAAATATAACATTTCCCCCCCGGGGGATCAATAAAGTATCTATCTATCTATCTATCTATCTATCTATCTATCTATGGCATTAGTTCACTATTTCTATCTGTTTGCATCAGTTTCAATTGGGGACTTTTATTTTGAAGGTGAACTGTGTTTTAAATTGTGCTGCTAGCTTTACAAACAACTCATTAGTAATTGATTTTAATCATTATGACTAATGTAGCAAGTTCTGTCAGAGCAGGACAGGTTCTTCTTTGGGATACACCACCCTAACCCTCCCCCACTACACCACCCTAACCCTCCCCCACTACACCACCCTAACCCTCCCCCACTACACCACCCTAACCCTCCCCCACTACACCACCCTAACCCTCCCCCACTACACCACCCTAACCCTCCCCCACTACACCACCCTAACCCTCCCCCACTACACCACCCTAACCCTCCCCCACTACACCACCCTAACCCTCCCCCACTACACCACCCTAACCCTCCCCCACTACACCACCCTAACCCTCCCCCACTACACCACCCTAACCCTCCCCCACTACACCACCCTAACCCTCCCCCACTACACCACCCTAACCCTGTCCAGCCTCTCCTTTCCTCCCCCACTACACCACCCCAACCCTGTGTCCCAGGTCTAAATCAGGCCCCGATTAGAGGGGAACAATGACTGGTGTCCCGGGTCTAAATCAGGCCCTGATTAGAGGGGAACAATGACTGGTGTCCCAGGTCTAAATCAGGCCCTGATTAGAGGGGAACAATGACTGGTGTCCCGGGTCTAAATCAGGCCCTGATTAGAGGGGAACAATGACTGGTGTCCCGGGTCTAAATCAGGCCCTGATTAGAGGGGAACAATGACTGGTGTCCCAGGTCTAAATCAGGCCCTGATTAGAGGGGAACAATGACTGGTGTCCCAGGTCTAAATCAGGCCCTGATTAGAGGGGAACAATGAACAAAAAGCAGTGAAACTGGTATCCAGGTCCAGATTTCAACTTGAGGGGTTTACTCTGTGGTGTGAGAACCAGGGGTGTATTCATTAGTGCACACAGTAGCAAAACGTTTTGCAACAAACTAGGCCTAAGCGTTTCTTATTGGACAAATTCAGGTTAGTCCCTCCCGCTTCGTTCCTATGCGTCTGTTAGCTTCCGTTCCGTGTGGTTCCTAGTGACTATAACAACTACAACCAACTGGGTTATCTTTGTTGCCAGGTGTGATATAGACTCTACCAGTAACGGTATGGAGACCCAACCAGAGGTTCTTCAGAGCTCAGCAGAGACTCACGGAGAGGAACCGGAACCTAACAACGGTACCAGCACCGAGCACCGGGAGGACAAATACATCGATGATACAGAACCTCAGGGACTGACCTCCGTGACCCCAGATAGCCGCTTACCGGGAGAGTTAACAGGAGGAGCGGAGGAGATGGAGGTTATGGACAATCTCAACTCTTTCTCGAGCTCCGAGCTAGGAGACGGACAAACACACCCCCCCCAGGACCCCCCCCAGGACCCCCCCCAGGACAGCCCCCAGGACCTCCCCCAGGTGCTGCTGACGTTACGGGACTGTGTGTGTGTCGGAAACCAGCGGGACGGCAGCAGCTCCTCCTCAGACAGTGATTCAGACTCCTCTTCCTCCTGTGTGACGCTGCCTGTTGTGTTAGGTCAGGCAGATGAAGAAGATGACGATGATGAAGGCTTCAGTCGGGCAAGGAAACCCTGTTCCATCAAAACACTGGACGAGATCCTGCCTGAGGTACTTCTGACACCTCTAACCCCTGACCTCTACTCTGGGAATTCAGAACATTATGTGAAGAGAAATGAAATGAGAACCTTATTCACATTGACTAATTCTCTGAACAATTGTGTGTGTAGGAGTTGCCTGCTGTAGAGGAGTTGACGGTTGTTCTACCAGAGGAGGCGGAGCTACTCCCCCTAGGATCAGTCACCAGTATCATCCAACAGCTGGGTTAGTTAGTCCCTCCACACAACACCTAGGATCAGTCACCAGTATCATCCAACAGCTGGGTTAGTTAGTCCCTCCACACAACACCTAGGATCAGTCACCTGTGTGTGTGTGTGTGTGTGTGTGTGTGTGTGTGTGTGTGTGTGTGTGTGTGTGTGTGTGTGTGTGTGTGTGTGTGTGTGTGTGTGTGTGTGTGTGTGTGTGTGTGTGTGTGTGTGTGTGTGTGTGTGTGTGTGTACACATACAGTTGAAGTCAGAAGTTTACATACACCTTATCCAAATACATTTAAACTCAGTTTTTCACAATTCCTGACATTTAATCCTAGTAAAAATTCCCTGTTTTAGGTCAGTTAGGATCACGTCTTTATTTTAAGAATGTGAAATGTCAGAATAATAGTAGAGAGAATGATTTATTTAAGCTTTTATTTCTTTCATCACATTCCCAGTGGGTCAGAAGTTTACATACACTCAATTAGTATTTGGTAGCATTGATTTTAAATTGTTTAACTTGGGTCAAACGTTTCAGGTAGCCTTCCACAAGCTTCCCACAATAAGTTGGGTGAATTTTGGCCCATTCCTCCTGACAGAACTGGTGTAACTGAGTCAGGTTTGTAGGCCTCCTTGCTCGCACATGCTTTTTCAGTTCTGCCCACAAATGTTCTATAGGATTGAGGTCAGGGCTTTGTGATGGCCACTCCAATACCTTGACTTTGTTGTCCTTAAGCCATTTTGCCACAACTTTGGAAGTATGTTTGGGGTCATTGTCCATTTGGAAGACCCATTTGAGACCAAGCTTTAACTTCCTGACTGATGTCTTGAGATGTTGCTTCAATATATCCACATCATTTTCCTTCCTCATGATGCCATCTATTTTGTGAAGTGCACCAGTCCCTCCTGCAGCAAAGCACCCCCACAACATGATGCTGCCACCCCCGTGCTTCACGGTTGGGATGGTGTTCTTCGGCTTGCAAGCCTCCCCCTTTTTCCTCCAAACATAACGATGGTCATTATGTGCAGTTGCAAACCGTAGTCTGGCTTTTTATGGCGGTTTTGTAGCAGTGGCTTCTTCCTTGCTGAGCAGCCTTTCAGATTATGTCGATATAGGACTCGTTTTACTGTGGATATAGATACTTTTGTACCTGTTTCCTCCAGCATCTTCACAAGGTCCTTTACTGTTGTTCTGGGATTGATTTGCACTTTTCGCACCAAAGTACGTTCATCTCTAGGAGACAGAACACGTCTCCTTCCTGAGCGGTATGACGGCTGTGTGGTCCCATGGTGTTTATACTTGCGTACTATTGTTTGTACAGATGAACGTGGTACCTTCAGGTGTTTGGAAATTGCTCCCAAGGATGAACCAGACTTGTGGAGGTCTACAATTTTCTTTCTAAGGTCTTGGCTGATTTCTTTTGATTTTCCCATGATGTCGAGCAAAGAGGCACTGAGTTTGAAGGTAGGCCTTGAAATACATCCTCAGGTACACCTCCAATTGACTCCAATGATGTCAATTAGCCTATCAGAAGCTACTAAAGCCATGACATCATTTTCTGGAATTTTCCAATCTGTTTAAAGGCACAGTCAAATTAGTGTATGTAAACTTCTGACCCACTGGAATTGTGATATAGTGAATTATAAGTGAAATAATCTGTCTGTAAACAATTGTTGGAAGAATTACTTGTCATGCACAAAGTAGATGTCCTAACAGACTTGACAAAACTATAGTTTGTTAACATGAAATCTGTGGAGTGGTTGAAAAATGAGTTTTAATGACTTCAACCTAAGTGGATGTAAACTTCTGACATTAACTATGTGTGTATATGTATGTGTGTGTTTTATATATATATTTTTTTTCTTAAAGTATAATTTCTTTAATTCTAAAAGTACTTTCCCCACTACAACAACAAAGTACTTAAATACAAGTCATTTTTTCCTTGAAACATTTAATTGAAACACTAGATTCCCATTAATTCCTATTAGACTAGATTCCCATTAATTCCTATTAGACTAGATTCCCATTAATTCCTATTAGACTAGATTCCCATTAATTCCTATTAGACTAGATTCCCATTAATTCCTATTAGACTAGATTCCCATTAATTCCTATTAGACTAGATTCCCATTAATTCCTATTAGACTAGATTCCCATTAATTCCTATTAGACTAGATTCCCATTAATTCCTATTTGACTAGATTCCTATTAGACTAGATTCCCATTAATTCCTATTAGATTCCCATTAATTCCTATTAGACTAGATTCCCATTAATTCTTATGGAGGTTTGGTTTTCTTGATTTTTTTAAATGTATTTTTTTGTTGTAGGAAAAATCCAAATTGACCGATTTTTAAGGTTGTGTTATTGGATTTAGGGTGGAATGGAGTCCCTAGAAATTCTGGAGAAAAAAATGGACCCTGCTGAAAAAGTTTGAATGCCACTGCCCTACAACCTAACCCCTCTTGGTGACCGTTGTTTCCTCTACAGTCATCATACAGTCATTGAAGGACACTCCCCCTCTGAAGGACGACAGCGTCATCTTCAACTCTGATAGGCTGGCCGTGGGCAAGGTAGGAGGTGCTTAGACTGGGGAGGAGTCCTCAGAATACTGGAGATCTACTGGAGGATCTTTAATCATCATTCTTCCTCCAGGTATTTGAGGTGTTTGGACCGGTCTCCAGTCCCTTCTATGTTCTGAGGTTTAACGTGGAGAGTGACATCACAGAGAGAGGAGTGAAGCTGAAGGATTCCATGTTCTACGCCCCGTCTCTCACTGACTACACCCTGTACATCCTCACTGAGCAGCTACAACGGTCAGTACACACTGACTACATCCTCACTGACCAGCTACTACAGTCAGTACACACTGACTACATCCTCACTGACCAGCTACTACAGTCAGTACACACTGACTACACCCTGTACATCCTCACTGAGCAGCTACAACGGTCAGTACACACTGACTACATCCTGTACATCCTCACTGACCAGCTACTACAGTCAGTAGACACACACACTGACTACACCCTGTACATCCTCACTGAGCAGCTACAACGGTCAGTACACACTGACTACATCCTCACTGACCAGCTACTACAGTCAGTAGACACACTGACTACACCCTGTACATCCTCACTGAGCAGCTACAACGGTCAGTACACACTGACTACATCCTCACTGACCAGCTACTACAGTCAGTAGACACACTGACTACACCCTGTACATCCTCACTGAGCAGCTACAACGGTCAGTACACACTGACTACACCCTGTACATCCTCACTGAGCAGCTACAACGGTCAGTACACTGACTACACACTGTATATCCTCACTGAGCAGCTACAACGGTCAGTACACACTGACTACATCCTCACTGACCAGCTACTACAGTCAGTAGAAACACACTGACTACACCCTGTACATCCTCACTGACCAGCTACTACAGTCAGTAGAAACACACTGACTACACCCTGTACATCCTCACTGACCAGCTACTACAGTCAGTACACACTGACTACATCCTCACTGACCAGCTACTACAGTCAGTAGACAGTGTATAACACTAGTGTATATTATTGTATCTTTGCCTCTATATTGAAGCTGACGTGTGTTTTCAGGTTGAAAGGCTCTGACGCATCCTGGAAGAATGACCAGGAGCCTCCACCAGAGGTGAGGAACACACAGGCCCTGTCTGAATACCATGTAACACACAGGCCCCGTCTGAATACCATGTAACACACAGGCCCCGTCTGAATACCATGTAACACACAGGCCCCGTCTGAATACCATGTAACACACAGGCCCCGTCTGAATACCATGTAACACACAGGCCCCGTCTGAATACCATGTAACACACAGGCCCCGTCTGAATACCATGTAACACACAGGCCCCGTCTGAATACCATGTAACACACAGGCCCCGTCTGAATACCATGTAACACACAGGCCCCGTCTGAATACCATGTAACACACAGGCCCCGTCTGAATACCATGTAACACACAGGCCCCGTCTGAATACCATGTAACACACAGGCCCCGTCTGAATACCATGTAACACACAGGCCCCGTCTGAATACCATGTAACACACAGGCCCCGTCTGAGTACCATGTAACACACAGGCCCCGTCTGAGTACCATGTAACACACAGGCCCCGTCTGAGTACCATGTAACACATAGGCCCCGTCTGAGTACCATGTAACACACAGGCCCCGTCTGAGTACCATGTAACACACAGGCCCCGTCTGAGTACCATGTAACACACAGGCCCCGTCTGAATACCATGTAACACACAGGCCCCGTCTGAATACCATGTAACACACAGGCCCCGTCTGAGTACCATGTAACACACAGGCCCCGTCTGAATACCATGTAACACACAGGCCCCGTCTGAATACCATGTAACACACAGGCCCCGTCTGAATACCATGTAACACACAGGCCCCGTCTGAATACCATGTAACACACAGGCCCCGTCTGAATACCATGTAACACACAGGCCCCGTCTGAATACCATGTAACACACAGGCCCCGTCTGAATACCATGTAACACACAGGCCCCGTCTGAATACCATGTAACACACAGGCCCCGTCTGAATACCGAGGAACACACAGGCCCCGTCTGAATACCGAGGAACACACAGGCCCCGTCTGAATACCGAGGAACACACAGGCCCCGTCTGAATACCGAGGAACACACAGGCCCCGTCTGAATACCGAGGAACACACAGGCCCCGTCTGAATACCGAGGAACACACAGGCCCCGTCTGAATACCATGTAACACACAGGCCCCGTCTGAATACCATGTAACACACAGGCCCCGTCTGAATACCATGTAACACACAGGCCCCGTCTGAATACCATGTAACACACAGGCCCCGTCTGAATACCATGTAACACACAGGCCCCGTCTGAATACCATGTAACACACAGGCCCCGTCTGAATACCATGTAACACACAGGCCCCGTCTGAATACCATGTAACACACAGGCCCCGTCTGAATACCATGTAACACACAGGCCCCGTCTGAATACCATGTAACACACAGGCCCCGTCTGAATACCATGTCATACTACCTTCTATATTTAAGGGGATCTGAAAATACAATGTTTAGAGTAGTGACACTTCTAAAGTTGAGGATTTTTTAAATGTCAGGATGTCACAGAGAATGGTCTTCATCTAGTAGAGTTCACTGAACACTACTGAGGAAGACTATGGTCTTTATCTAGTAATACTACTGAGGAAGACTATACACGTCAGCTACTACAGCGACTAAAATCACTGCAGTTAGTTTCAGAATGTGTGGCAAGGAATAAGTTAGTCCTAAATACCTCAAAAACTAAAAGCATTGTATTTAGGACAAATAATTCACTAAACCCTAAACATCAACTACATATCGTAATGAATTATTTTGCAAGTTGAGGTGTCTAAAGTGCTTGGAGTAACCCTGGATTGTAAACTGTGATGGTGAAAACATATTGATACAACAGTAGCTAAGATGGGGAGAAGTCTGTCCATAATAAAGTGCTGCTCTGCTTCTTAACAACACTATCAACAAGGCAGGTCCTACAGGCCCTAGTTTTGTCACACCTGGACTACTGTTCAGTCGTGGTCAGGTGACACAAAGAGGGACTTGGGAAAAGTGCAGTTGGTTCAGAACAGGGCAGCATGGCTGGACCTTGGATGTACACAGAGAGATAATATTAATGACATGTATGTCAATCTCTACTGGTTCAAAGTGGAGGAGATTGTCTTCATCACTACTTGTATTTATGAGAGGTATTGACATGTTGAATGCACCGAGCTGTCTGTTTAAACCACTAGCACACAGCTCAGACCTCATGCATACCCCCCAAGACATGCCACCAGAGGTCTCTTCACAGTCCCCAAGTCCAGAACAGACTATGGGAGGAACACAGTTCTACATAGAGACATGACTACATGGAACTATATTCCACATCAGGTCACTGATTTAAGAAGTAGAATCAGATCTAAGAAAACAGATAAAATACACCTTATGGAACAACGGGGACTGTGAAGTAACACACACATAGACACATGGTAACACACACACAGTCCCAAATACACATGGTAACACACACACACACACACACACACATGGATGTTGTATTGTAAATCTAACTGTCTGTAGCTCAGGACCTGAAGCAAGGATCTGCATATTCTGGATTCCATCTGAAACACTGAGTTTGTGGAAATATGAAATTAATGTAGGAGAATAAAACACATTAGATCTGGTTAATGATAATGTAGGATAATATAACACATTAGATCTGGTTAATGATAATGTAGGAGAATATAACACATTAGATCTGGTTAATGATAATGTAGGAGAATATAACACATTAGATCTGGTTAATGATAATGTAGGAGAATATAACACATTAGATCTGGTTAATGATAATGTAGGAGAATATAACACATTAGATCTGGTTAATGATAATGTAGGAGAATATAACACATTAGATCTGGATAATGTAGGAGAATAAAACACATTAGTTCTGGTTAATGATAATGTAGGAGAATAAAACACATTAGATCTGGTTAATGATAATGTAGGAGAATATAACACATTAGATCTGGTTAATGATAATGTAGGAGAATATAACACATTAGATCTGGTTAATGATAATGTAGGAGAATAAAACACATTAGATCTGGTTAATGATAATGTAGGAGAATAAAACACATTAGATCTGGTTAATGATAATGTAGGAGAATATAACACATTAGATCTGGTTAATGATAATGTAGGAGAATAAAACACATTAGATCTGGTTAATGATAATGTAGTAGAATAAAACACATTAGATCTGGTTAAAGATAATGTAGGAGAATAAAACACATTAGATCTGGTTAATGATAATGTAGGAGAATATAACACATTAGATCTGGTTAATGATAATGTAGGAGAATATAACACATTAGATCTGGTTAATGATAATGTAGTAGAATATAACACATTAGATCTGGTTAGTGATAATGTAGGAGAATAAAACACATTAGATCTGGTTAATGATAATGTAGGAGAATAAAACACATTAGATCTGGTTAATGATAATGTAGGAGAATAAAACACATTAGATCTGGTTAATGATAATGTAGGAGAATAAAACACATTAGATCTGGTTAATGATAATGTAGGAGAATAAAACACATTAGATCTGGTTAATGATAATGTAGGAGAATATAACACATTAGATCTGGTTAATGATAATGTAGGAGAATATAACACATTAGATCTGGTTAATGATAATGTAGGAGAATATAACACATTAGATCTGGTTAAAGATAATGTAGGAGAATAAAACACATTAGATCTGGTTAAAGATAATGTAGGAGAATATAACACATTAGATGTGGTTAATGATAATGTAGGAGAATATAACACATTAGATCTGGTTAATGATAATGTAGGAGAATAAAACACATTAGATCTGGTTAATGATAATGTAGGAGAATAAAACACATTAGATCTGGTTAATGATAATGTAGGAGAATAAAACACATTAGATCTGGTTAATGATAATGTAGGAGAATATAACACATTAGATGTGGTTAATGATAATGTAGGAGAATAAAACACATTAGATCTGGTTAATGATAATGTAGGAGAATAAAACACATTAGATCTGGTTAATGATAATGTAGGAGAATATAACACATTAGATGTGGTTAATGATAATGTAGGAGAATATAACACATTAGATCTGGTTAATGATAATGTAGGAGAATATAACACATTAGATGTGGTTAATGATAATGTAGGAGAATATAACACATTAGATCTGGTAAAAGATGATACATCTTTGAAATGCAAGAGAAAGTACATCATATTATTTAGGAGTCCAGACGCAATTGTTTAGATTTCGGCCACTAGATGGCAGCAGTGTATGTGCAAAGTTTTAGACTGATCCTATGAACCATTGCATTACTGTTCAAAATGTTGTATAAAGTCTGCCCAAATGTGTCTTGATTTATTAATACATTTTCACTCTCCTCAAACAATAGCATGGTATTCTTTCACTGTAATAGCTACTGTAAATTGCCCGTATAAGATATGACTATGTCCTGGGAAATGTTCTTGTTACTTACATCATGTTAATCACATTAGAACGGGACACAATCCTGTTTAATGTTACAGGACCCCAGCAGCCAATGGGATCCTAAATAAATACATTCTCCTTCCCTCACCCCTCTCTCCTCTCACCCCTCTCTCCAGGCGTTGGACTTCAGTGATGATGAGGCAGAACAGATGATGAAGAGGAGGAAGAAGAAAGGGAATGTTCAGAAGAGTGAGGGAGAAAGAAGAAGTAACCAACAACCAGGTCAGACACACAACATACACTCTGTTTCTAAAAGGTGGATGTACTTCTGGTGAACTCTGAAAGTTCTATGTGAATTACATTCGGGCCGCGTCGGGGCCGCGTCGGGAGAGTGTTTGAAGCCGTTGGTGGAAATTCTCCCGGAGAATCTGATGGTCAGTTTGACCTACTTCAAGAGCCAATCACCACAGAGCACAGGGGCGTTCCCAAAGCATATTGTTGGTTCCCACGTGGACAGAAAGCGCACCAGTGCTGAATTTGATGAAAGGCAGGCGATATCATCATTTGATTTCTCTGAAAATAAAATGTTTGGGAGACTGGGGCTGTGGCAAACTGTTAACTCCTTAGGTTAGGGGAGACTGGGGCTGTGGCAAACTGTTAACTCCTTAGGTTAGGGAGACTGGGGCTGTGGCAAACTGTTAACTCCTTAGGTTAGGGGAGACTGGGGCTGTGGCAAACTGTTAACTCCTTAGGTTAGGGAGACTGGGGCTGTGGCAAACTGTTAACTGGTGTAGGCATATAGGTTATCTTATGGGGTGTGTTTCTCAACACCAGTAGGCATATAGGTTATCTTATGGGGTGTGTTTCTCAACACCAGTAGGCATATAGGTTATCTTATGGGGTGTGTTTCTCAACACCAGTAGGCATATAGGTTATCTTATGGGGTGTGTTTCTCAACACCAGTAGGCCTATAGGTTATCTTATGGGGTGTGTTTCTCAACACCAGTAGGCCTATAGGTTACCTTATGAGACTATTGGTTCTCTCTTATCCTCATAACTTATTCCATAAGGTTTTATCTCAAACACACTGCCCACTTGAAATGAACAACTTAATGTAACCTACAGTCTTAGAAATAGCCAGGCTTAAAACATGTTCCATTGAAACAGTTTATACTAACTTTTTATAACAATCCAAATTGACACTAGTCTAACTATGATGCTAATTTCCAGTTAGCTTGACCTAGCAACTCAGAAATACGTTTGAAGTATAGATCCCCTTTCCTCTTTTTAACAAACAATTGTTCATCTATCCCATAATTCAAACAATTAAAATATCAAGACTTTCACGTCGTATAAAATACATGAATTCCCATCAACTCAATGTTTTGAGACGCTGATATTAATTTAGCAGGTGGGTGACCTCTTGCAGAGTAGACCCACATTAGAATCTCTAAATGGTTGGGCTGTACATCACCCTCTAGATTGAGTTTATATATTTTATTTTACCTTTTATTTAACCAGGTAGGTTTTATTTCACCTTAATTTAACCAGGTAGGTTTTATTTCACCTTTATTTAACCAGGTAGGTTTTATTTCACCTTTATTTAACCAGGTAGGTTTTATTTCACCTTTATTTAACCAGGTAGGCCAGTTGAGAACAAGTTCTCATTTACAACTGTGACCTGGTCAAGACAAAGCAAAGCAGTGAGACAAAAACAACACAGAGTTTCACATGAGAATAAACAAACGTACAGACAATGGATGGGCTATTTACAGAAGGGCTGTATACAGGATGAGGTAGTAGGATGGGCTATTTACAGAAGGGCTGTATACAGGTGCAGTGATCGATAAGCAGCTTTGACAGCTGATGCTTAAAGTTAGTGAGGGAGATGGTAGTCTCCAGCTTCAAGGATTTTTGCAATTCGTTCCAGTCATTGGCAGCAGAGAACTGGAAGGAATGGCGGCCAAAGGAGGTGTTGGCTTTGGGGGTGACCAGTGAGATATACCTGCTGGAGCGCATGCTACGGGTGGGTGTTGCTATGGTGACCAGCGAGCTGATATAAGGCGGGGATTTACCTAGTAAAGACTTATAGATGACCTGGAGCCAGTGGGTTTGTCGACCTGGTATTAGAAGATGGAGGACAAGCTGAGGCAGAGCCAGGTGAGAGAGGTGTGGAAGGGTATGAGAAATATCACTGGCTTCAAAAAGTCAAACAGTGGGCAGACGGAAGGGACCCAGGACAGAGCCAATGAGCTGAACCAATTTTTTAACAGGTTCGATACGGGCCCTGTCCACCTCCCCTCCAGCTCCCCAGACCACACACCCTCACAGCTATCCCACCCCCACTTTGCTCACAGCACCTCTGCTGAGACAATCAGTGACCCCACCTCCGCCCCTGCCCCCCCTGGACTGATCCTCAACACCCCCCTTCCCCCCACCTCCCCACCTGGGCTGGCTTTCACCACCAACCAAGTGAAGAGAGAGCTGGAGAGACTACACCAGTGGAAAGCGGCGGGCCCTGATGGCATCAGCCCAAGGGTGCTGAGGGTCTGTGCTGACCAACTGTGTGGAATACTCCAGCGTCTTTTCAACCTTAGCCTGAGCCTAGAAAGGGTCCCTGTGCTGTGGAAAACATCCTGCCTCGTCCCAGTGCCCAAGAAGGCACACCCCACTGTCCTGAATGACTTCAGACCTGTAGCGCTAACATCCCACATCATGAAGACCCTGGAAAGGTTAGTCCTCGCTCACCTCAGACCCCTGGTGTGTTCATCACTGGACCCCCTGCAGTTTGCATACCAGCGCAACATCGGGGTGGATGATGCAATCATCTACCTTCTGCAGAGGGCCTACTCTCACCTGGACAACGCAGGTTGCACTGTGAGGGTCATGTTTTTTGACTTCTCCAGTGCCTTCAATACCATTCAGCCCCTGCTACTGGGTGAGAAGATGAAGAGGATGAGAGGAAGCACCCTTAGTCTCCTGGGTTACGGACTACCTGACCGGTAGGCCACAATTTGTGCGACTACAGAGCAGTGTGTCAGAACAGGCAGTGAGCAACACAGGGGACCCCCAGGGAACGGTCCTGTCCCCCTTCCTGTTCACCCTCTACACCTCAGACTTCAGATATAACTCTGAAACTTGCCACCTACAGAAGTTCTCGGATGACTCTGCTATTGTAGGGAGCATCAGGGGTGGGCAGGAGGAGGAGTACAGGAGCACAATCAGTGACTTTGTGTTGTGGTGTGAGCAGAACCACCTTCAGCTCAACATCAGCAAAACAAAGGAGATGGTGGTGGACTTCAGGAGAACCAAGGCACAACTGACTGCAGTCCCTATAAAGGGGATGGATGTGGAAATGGTTGAGTCATACAAGTTCCTGGGTGTCCATATGGACAACAGACTGGAATGGGCTGGTAACACCGGGGCCCTGTACAAAAAGGGCCAGAGCCGACTCTACTTTCTGAGGAGGCTCAGGTCCTTCAACGTGTGCAGTAAACTACTGCATACCTTCTACCAGTCTGTGGTGGCCAGTGCCATCTTTTTTGCAGTGGTGTGCTGGGGTGCAAACATCAAAGCCGGTGATGCTTCTCGGGTAAATAAGCTGATCAGGAAGGCTAGCTCTGTCCTGGGGATGAGCCTTGACACTCTAGAGGAGGTGGCGGAGAGACGGATCCTGGCCAAACTGCTGGCCATCATGGACAATGTCACCCACCCTCTGCACGCTATGGTTATGACGCAGAGGAGCTCTTTCAGTCACAGACTGATCCCACCACGGTGTGCCAGAGAGCGCTACAGGAGGTCCTTCCTGCCGGCGGCTATTAGACTATTTAATACCTCACCGGGGTGCCGTGCCGTCGGCAACATAGATCTGGAACTGTTGGGGTGTTAGGACCTAGTTTAACAATTATGCATCCATCCGTGAGTAACTCTGGTCCGTCAGCACTCATTCACTCAGGACCTATTTATTCATACAGGTCTGTATATACATACTCATGTACAGTTGTTATATCATATCACATGCAATATTGTAAGTAATTATTGGACCTAGGCATTCACTCAGGAATGCATATTAGTATCCTGCCAGTTGCACCTTTTCTCATTGCTTTTAGTATATCGAATGTGCAGTAAGTGCAGTTGTCTGTAATTAAACCCTGCGCACTAAGGACTGTATTTTAAGGGAATTACTATTATTACCCCAAATGATATCATACACACATTTAGCTATTAAAGTATCTCTTCCTGTCATTTACCTGTACAGTTTGTGTAAACATGCAAGTATTCACTTATCTGTAAATATAACTGTATATTTAACTGTACAGCTAATTTAACCATGCAAATATTCACTTACCTGTTCATTTAACCAGTCTGTCTATTAAGTAAACTATTATTACCCTCGCTCATATCATACGCATTTTTAGCTACTGAAGTATTTCTCTGCCATCGACCTGTATAGTATAGTTAACCATCCAACATCCACCAATGTATAGTGTACATATTCAGCCAACCACCCATACTATGCAGTGTCTTTTTATAGCTTTTTTATAGCACTCCAGATATCTTGTATTTCTATACTTTTTCATACTGCCGCTCTATGTATCATGTACCGTGTATCTGTCTTTTGTGTACTTTCGTTGTGGCATTTTGCACCTGCCCTGTGTTTTGTTGTAGCTGCTTGACAATGAAATTTCCCCCCCGGGGATCAATAAAGTATCTATCTATCGATCTATCGATCTATCGATCTATCGATCTATCGATCTATAGATAGATAGATAGATAGATAGATAGATAGATAGATAGATAGATAGATAGATCGATCGCCAGCCAACGAGAGAATACAGGTCACAGTGGTGGGTAGTATATGGGGCTTTGGTGACAAAACGGATGGCACTGTGATAGACTACATCCAATTTACTGAGTAGAGTGTTGGAGGCTATTTTGTAAATGACATCGCCAAAGTCAAGGATCGGTAGGATAGTCAGTTTTACAAGGGCATGTTTGGCAGCATGAGTGAAGGAGGCTTTCCTAGTTAGGAGTGAATCCTAACACCCAGCCCCAGTGCATGTTGGGACATTCAGTGATTCCCTGATTAGACCTGATCCTCTCATACATGGATTCACTCCTAGTTAACACCCAGCCCCAGTGCATGTTGGGACATTCAGTGATTCCCTGATTAGACCTGATCCTCTCATACATGGATTTAAGGTGAGAATTCTGTGCAATAAATACATAATTTTTTAAACGTTCTGAACAAATATTCAAGGAGAAAAGCAAGCATGCACTTTGATGAAGAATGTAAAATACAGCATAGAACAAATATCATAAGAAGAGAAAGCCGTGTGATGATGATGATGATGATGGTGAATCAGTACATAGTGAATACACAGATCCACCATTCTAACTGGATGACTAGTTGTGCCATGGGGTGGGGGCTTTCTGATGACTTAAACCCTGTCTGTGTGTCTGTCCTCTTTCTACTGCAGACAGAGATTCCGTCACCAGACCACAGATGTTCCAGAGGCCTTTGCAACAGATTCGTCCACCCCGCCGTGACAACTGGGGTCCCCCACCCCAATATGAAGGGGCTCCATTCTACACACCCCAGTCCCACTACCCCTCCCACTACCCTCCCCCCTACCAGCCCCAGTCTTTCCCCCTCTACCCTCCCCCTCCCCACATGTCCTTCCCCTGGCCCCCTCCTCCCCGTCAGCCCTACCACACCCTTCCCTTCTCTCACCTCCCCCCTCCTCCCCCTCCTCCCCCCTATCCTCAACAGTGAGGACACAACCCCCTGAGCCAGAATGACTTACAGTATATCTGGTGTGTTCAGGTCCCGTACCTCTCAACAGTGGGGCAGGTATTTACTCCAACCCAGCCCTAACGGCAGAACAGTGCAGTCTGGACACACAGACACACACTAGTGACTGTACACCTGTCTTCCTAGACACTCATCAGCCATGTTTGACCAAATCAACACATTAAAATATATTTTTAATTTCATGTTTGTTTTCATAGTTCTGTCCTTTCTATCCCAGTAGTTGGGACTAGTGTTGTAGTGATGATGAAGATGATAACAGCTCTCTACAGTTCAATAACCTCATCATGTACCTTCCTCTCTAGCTGTTGGTTATATGACCCTGTTCTGATCCAGAACCTCATGTACCCTCTGTGTACCTATACCAGTCCTCTCCTGTTGATTCTATATGTTACTGCTATACCAGTCCTCCTCCCAGTCCTCTCCTGTTGATTATATATGTTACTGCTATACCAGTCCTCTCCTGTTGGTTCTATATGTTACTGCTATACCAGTCCTCCTCCCAGTCCTCTCCTGTTGATTCTACATGTTACTGCTATACCAGTCCTCCTCCCAGTCCTCTCCTGTTGATTATATATGTTACTGCTATACCAGTCCTCTCCTGTTGGTTCTATATGTTACTGCTATACCAGTCCTCCTCCCAGTCCTCTCCTGTTGATTCTACATGTTACTGCTATACCAGTCCTCCTCCCAGTCCTCTCCTGTTGATTATATATGTTACTGCTATACCAGTCCTCCTCCCAGTCCTCTCCTGTTGATTATATATGTTACTGCTATACCAGTCCTCCTCCCAGTCCTCTCCTGTTGGTTCTACATGTTACTGCTATACCAGTCCTCCTCCCAGTCCTCTCCTGTTGACTCTATATGTTACTGCTATACCAGTCCTCTCCTGTTGATTCTATATGTTACTGCTATACCAGTCCTCCTCCCAGTCCTCTCCTGTTGATTCTACATGTTACTGCTATACCAGTCCTCCTCCCAGTCCTCTCCTGTTGACTCTATATGTTACTGCTATACCAGTCCTCTCCTGTTGACTCTATATGTTACTGCTATACCAGTCCTCTCCTGTTGGTTCTATATGTTACTGCTATACCAGTCCTCTCCTGTTGATTCTATATGTTACTGCTATACCAGTCCTCCTCCCAGTCCTCTCCTGTTGACTCTATATGTTACTGCTATACCAGTCCTCTCCTGTTGACTCTATATGTTACTGCTATACCAGTCCTCCTCCCAGTCCTCTCCTGTTGATTCTACATGTTACTGCTATACCAGTCCTCCTCCCAGTCCTCTCCTGTTGACTCTATATGTTACTGCTATACCAGTCCTCTCCTGTTGATTCTATATGTTACTGCTATACCAGTCCTCCTCCCAGTCCTCTCCTGTTGACTCTATATGTTACTGCTATACCAGTCCTCTCCTGTTGACTCTATATGTTACTGCTATACCAGTCCTCTCCTGTTGATTCTATATGTTACTGCTATACCAGTCCTCCTCCCAGTCCTCTCCTGTTGATTATATATGTTACTGCTATACCAGTCCTCTCCTGTTGATTCTATATGTTACTGCTATACCAGTCCTCCTCCCAGTCCTCTCCTGTTGATTCTATATGTTACTGCTATACCAGTCCTCTCCTGTTGATTCTATGTTACTGCTATACCAGTCCTCCTCCCAGTCCTCTCCTGTTGATTCTACATGTTACTGCTATACCAGTCCTCCTCCCAGTCCTCTCCTGTTGATTCTATATGTTACTGCTATACCAGTCCTCCTCCCAGTCCTCGCTACCTCTCAGTACCAGCGCCCAGTCAGACTCTCTACACAGAACCACAGACCTCAAGTCTCTCTGGGGGATGAGGATACGGCTGCTCCTCTCCACATGTCACCTTCATGTTCCCCTCAGACAGAGAGAGGTGTGTCTGGGTCCAGTGTGAGATCACAGGCGTCTAATGGGGAAAACCGTCAAGACATGAAATGTATTAATTAATAAATGAAATGATTAGACACTTGTGTAACAACCTGTGGAATGCAGTCCTGATTGGTTGAGGAGGTTGAGCCCCTGGAAATGTTTTTTTCCAGAGAAATAATATCACCATTTCTGAGTGACCCACTGAACATGACCCCCCTTATATACAGGAAGTACCAGTGCAGAGTCAATGTGAGGAGACTATATACAGGAAGTACCAGTACAGAGTCAATGTGAGGAGGCTATATACAGGAAGTACCAGTACAGAGTCAATGTGAGGAGACTATATACAGGAAGTACCAGTACAGAGTCAATGTGAGGAGACTATATACAGGAAGTACCGGTACAGAGTCAATGTGAGGAGACTATATACAGGAAGTACCGGTACATAGTCAATGTGAGGAGGCTATATACAGGAAGTACCAGTACAGAGTCAATGTGAGGAGGCTATATACAGGAAGTACCAATACAGAGTCAATGTGAGGAGACTATATACAGGAAGTACCGGTACAGAGTCAATGTGAGGAGGCTATATACAGGAAGTACCAGTACAGAGTCAATGTGAGGAGGCTATATACAGGAAGTACCAGTACAGAGTCAATGTGAGGAGGCTATATACAGGAAGTACCAGTACAGAGTCAATGTGAGGAGGCACCGGTTAGTCGAGGTAATATGTACATGTAGGTATAGTTAAAGTGACTATGTATAGATGATAAACAGAGAGTAGCAGCAGGTAATATGTACATGTAGGTATAGTTAAAGTGACTATGTATAGATGATAAACAGAGAGTAGCAGCAGGTAATATGTACATGTAGGTATAGTTAAAGTGACTATGTATAGATGATAAACAGAGAGTAGCAGCAGGTAATATGTACATGTAGTTATAGTTAAAGTGACTATGTATAGATGATAAACAGAGAGTAGCAGCAGGTAATATGTACATGTAGGTATAGTTAAAGTGACTATGTATAGATGATAAACAGAGAGTAGCAGCAGGTAATATGTACATGTAGGTATAGTTAAAGTGACTATGTATAGATGATAAACAGAGAGTAGCAGCAGGTAATATGTACATGTAGGTATAGTTAAAGTGACTATGTGTAGATGATAAACAGAGAGTAGCAGCAGGTAATATGTACATGTAGGTATAGTTAAAGTGACTATGTATAGATAATAAACAGAGAGTAGCAGCAGGTAATATGTACATGTAGGTATAGTTAAAGTGACTATGTATAGATGATAAACAGAGAGTAGCAGCAGGTAATATGTACATGTAGGTATAGTTAAAGTGACTATGTATAGATAATAAACAGAGAGTAGCAGCAGGTAATATGTACATGTAGGTATAGTTAAAGTGACTATGTATAGATGATAAACAGAGAGTAGCAGCAGGTAATATGTACATGTAGGTATAGTTAAAGTGACTATGTATAGATGATAAACAGAGAGTAGCAGCAGGTAATATGTACATGTAGGTATAGTTAAAGTGACTATGTATAGATGATAAACAGAGAGTAGCAGCAGGTAATATGTACATGTAGGTATAGTTAAAGTGACTATGTATAGATGATAAACAGAGAGTAGCAGCAGGTAATATGTACATGTAGGTATAGTTAAAGTGACTATGTATAGATGATAAACAGAGAGTAGCAGCAGGTAATATGTACATGTAGGTATAGTTAAAGTGACTATGTATAGATGATAAACAGAGAGTAGCAGCAGGTAATATGTACATGTAGGTATAGTTAAAGTGACTATGTATAGATGATAAACAGAGAGTAGCAGCAGGTAATATGTACATGTAGGTATAGTTAAAGTGACTATGTATAGATGATAAACAGAGAGTAGCAGCAGGTAATATGTACATGTAGTTATAGTTAAAGTGACTATGTATAGATGATAAACAGAGAGTAGCAGCAGGTAATATGTACATGTAGGTATAGTTAAAGTGACTATGTATAGATGATAAACAGAGAGTAGCAGCAGGTAATATGTACATGTAGGTATAGTTAAAGTGACTATGTATAGATGATAAACAGAGAGTAGCAGCAGGTAATATGTACATGTAGGTATAGTTAAAGTGACTATGTGTAGATGATAAACAGAGAGTAGCAGCAGGTAATATGTACATGTAGGTATAGTTAAAGTGACTATGTATAGATAATAAACAGAGAGTAGCAGCAGGTAATATGTACATGTAGGTATAGTTAAAGTGACTATGTATAGATGATAAACAGAGAGTAGCAGCAGGTAATATGTACATGTAGGTATAGTTAAAGTGACTATGTATAGATAATAAACAGAGAGTAGCAGCAGGTAATATGTACATGTAGGTATAGTTAAAGTGACTATGTATAGATGATAAACAGAGAGTAGCAGCAGGTAATATGTACATGTAGGTATAGTTAAAGTGACTATGTATAGATGATAAACAGAGAGTAGCAGCAGGTAATATGTACATGTAGGTATAGTTAAAGTGACTATGTATAGATGATAAACAGAGAGTAGCAGCAGGTAATATGTACATGTAGGTATAGTTAAAGTGACTATGTATAGATGATAAACAGAGAGTAGCAGCAGGTAATATGTACATGTAGGTATAGTTAAAGTGACTATGTATAGATGATAAACAGAGAGTAGCAGCAGGTAATATGTACATGTAGGTATAGTTAAGTGACTATGTATAGATGATAAACAGAGAGTAGCAGCAGGTAATATGTACATGTAGGTATAGTTAAAGTGACTATGTATAGATGATAAACAGAGAGTAGCAGCAGGTAATATGTACATGTAGGTATAGTTAAAGTGACTATGTATAGATGATAAACAGAGAGTAGCAGCAGGTAATATGTACATGTAGGTATAGTTAAAGTGACTATGTATAGATGATAAACAGAGAGTAGCAGCAGGTAATATGTACATGTAGGTATAGTTAAAGTGACTATGTATAGATGATAAACAGAGAGTAGCAGCAGGTAATATGTACATGTAGGTATAGTTAAAGTGACTATGTATAGATGATAAACAGAGAGTAGCAGCAGGTAATATGTACATGTAGGTATAGTTAAAGTGACTATGTATAGATGATAAACAGAGAGTAGCAGCAGGTAATATGTACATGTAGGTATAGTTAAAGTGACTATGTATAGATGATAAACAGAGAGTAGCAGCAGGTAATATGTACATGTAGGTATAGTTAAAGTGACTATGTATAGATGATAAACAGAGAGTAGCAGCAGGTAATATGTACATGTAGGTATAGTTAAAGTGACTATGTATAGATGATAAACAGAGAGTAGCAGCAGGTAATATGTACATGTAGGTATAGTTAAAGTGACTATGTATAGATGATAAACAGAGAGTAGCAGCAGGTAATATGTACATGTAGGTATAGTTAAAGTGACTATGTATAGATGATAAACAGAGAGTAGCAGCAGGTAATATGTACATGTAGGTATAGTTAAAGTGACTATGTATAGATGATAAACAGAGAGTAGCAGCAGGTAATATGTACATGTAGGTATAGTTAAAGTGACTATGTATAGATGATAAACAGAGAGTAGCAGCAGGTAATATGTACATGTAGGTATAGTTAAAGTGACTATGTATAGATGATAAACAGAGAGTAGCAGCAGGTAATATGTACATGTAGGTATAGTTAAAGTGACTATGTATAGATGATAAACAGAGAGTAGCAGCAGGTAATATGTACATGTAGGTATAGTTAAAGTGACTATGTATAGATGATAAACAGAGAGTAGCAGCAGGTAATATGTACATGTAGGTATAGTTAAAGTGACTATGTATAGATGATAAACAGAGAGTAGCAGCAGGTAATATGTACATGTAGGTATAGTTAAAGTGACTATGTATAGATGATAAACAGAGAGTAGCAGCAGGTAATATGTACATGTAGGTATAGTTAAAGTGACTATGTATAGATGATAAACAGAGAGTAGCAGCAGGTAATATGTACATGTAGGTATAGTTAAAGTGACTATGTATAGATGATAAACAGAGAGTAGCAGCAGGTAATATGTACATGTAGGTATAGTTAAAGTGACTATGTATAGATGATAAACAGAGAGTAGCAGCAGGTAATATGTACATGTAG
This sequence comes from Thymallus thymallus, assembly GCA_023634145.1. Lineage (NCBI taxonomy): Eukaryota > Metazoa > Chordata > Actinopteri > Salmoniformes > Salmonidae > Thymallus > Thymallus thymallus. The sequence continues at coordinate 118,587 of JAKYLM010000126.1, read as the reverse complement.
GTATAGTTAAAGTGACTATGTATAGATAGATAAACAGAGAGTAGCAGCAGGTAATATGTACATGTAGGTATAGTTAAAGTGACTATGTATAGATGATAAACAGAGAGTAGCAGCAGGTAATATGTACATGTAGGTATAGTTAAAGTGACTATGTATAGATGATAAACAGAGAGTAGCAGCAGGTAATATGTACATGTAGGTATAGTTAAAGTGACTATGTATAGATGATAAACAGAGAGTAGCAGCAGGTAATATGTACATGTAGGTATAGTTAAAGTGACTATGTATAGATGATAAACAGAGAGTAGCAGCAGGTAATATGTACATGTAGGTATAGTTAAAGTGACTATGTATAGATGATAAACAGAGAGTAGCAGCAGGTAATATGTACATGTAGGTATAGTTAAAGTGACTATGTATAGATGATAAACAGAGAGTAGCAGCAGGTAATATGTACATGTAGGTATAGTTAAAGTGACTATGTATAGATGATAAACAGAGAGTAGCAGCAGGTAATATGTACATGTAGGTATAGTTAAAGTGACTATGTATAGATGATAAACAGAGAGTAGCAGCAGGTAATATGTACATGTAGGTATAGTTAAAGTGACTATGTATAGATGATAAACAGAGAGTAGCAGCAGGTAATATGTACATGTAGGTATAGTTAAAGTGACTATGTATAGATGATAAACAGAGAGTAGCAGCAGGTAATATGTACATGTAGGTATAGTTAAAGTGACTATGTATAGATGATAAACAGAGAGTAGCAGCAGGTAATATGTACATGTAGGTATAGTTAAAGTGACTATGTATAGATGATAAACAGAGAGTAGCAGCAGGTAATATGTACATGTAGGTATAGTTAAAGTGACTATGTATAGATGATAAACAGAGAGTAGCAGCAGGTAATATGTACATGTAGGTATAGTTAAAGTGACTATGTATAGATGATAAACAGAGAGTAGCAGCAGGTAATATGTACATGTAGGTATAGTTAAAGTGACTATGTATAGATGATAAACAGAGAGTAGCAGCAGGTAATATGTACATGTAGGTATAGTTAAAGTGACTATGTATAGATGATAAACAGAGAGTAGCAGCAGGTAATATGTACATGTAGGTATAGTTAAAGTGACTATGTATAGATGATAAACAGAGAGTAGCAGCAGGTAATATGTACATGTAGGTATAGTTAAAGTGACTATGTATAGATGATAAACAGAGAGTAGCAGCAGGTAATATGTACATGTAGGTATAGTTAAAGTGACTATGTATAGATGATAAACAGAGAGTAGCAGCAGGTAATATGTACATGTAGGTATAGTTAAAGTGACTATGTATAGATGATAAACAGAGAGTAGCAGCAGGTAATATGTACATGTAGGTATAGTTAAAGTGACTATGTATAGATGATAAACAGAGAGTAGCAGCAGGTAATATGTACATGTAGGTATAGTTAAAGTGACTATGTATAGATGATAAACAGAGAGTAGCAGCAGGTAATATGTACATGTAGGTATAGTTAAAGTGACTATGTATAGATGATAAACAGAGAGTAGCAGCAGGTAATATGTACATGTAGGTATAGTTAAAGTGACTATGTATAGATGATAAACAGAGAGTAGCAGCAGGTAATATGTACATGTAGGTATAGTTAAAGTGACTATGTATAGATGATAAACAGAGAGTAGCAGCAGGTAATATGTACATGTAGGTATAGTTAAAGTGACTATGTATAGATGATAAACAGAGAGTAGCAGCAGGTAATATGTACATGTAGGTATAGTTAAAGTGACTATGTATAGATGATAAACAGAGAGTAGCAGCAGGTAATATGTACATGTAGGTATAGTTAAAGTGACTATGTATAGATGATAAACAGAGAGTAGCAGCAGGTAATATGTACATGTAGGTATAGTTAAAGTGACTATGTATAGATGATAAACAGAGAGTAGCAGCAGGTAATATGTACATGTAGGTATAGTTAAAGTGACTATGTATAGATGATAAACAGAGAGTAGCAGCAGGTAATATGTACATGTAGGTATAGTTAAAGTGACTATGTATAGATGATAAACAGAGAGTAGCAGCAGGTAATATGTACATGTAGGTATAGTTAAAGTGACTATGTATAGATGATAAACAGAGAGTAGCAGCAGGTAATATGTACATGTAGGTATAGTTAAAGTGACTATGTATAGATGATAAACAGAGAGTAGCAGCAGGTAATATGTACATGTAGGTATAGTTAAAGTGACTATGTATAGATGATAAACAGAGAGTAGCAGCAGGTAATATGTACATGTAGGTATAGTTAAAGTGACTATGTATAGATGATAAACAGAGAGTAGCAGCAGGTAATATGTACATGTAGGTATAGTTAAAGTGACTATGTATAGATGATAAACAGAGAGTAGCAGCAGGTAATATGTACATGTAGGTATAGTTAAAGTGACTATGTATAGATGATAAACAGAGAGTAGCAGCAGGTAATATGTACATGTAGGTATAGTTAAAGTGACTATGTATAGATGATAAACAGAGAGTAGCAGCAGGTAATATGTACATGTAGGTATAGTTAAAGTGACTATGTATAGATGATAAACAGAGAGTAGCAGCAGGTAATATGTACATGTAGGTATAGTTAAAGTGACTATGTATAGATGATAAACAGAGAGTAGCAGCAGGTAATATGTACATGTAGGTATAGTTAAAGTGACTATGTATAGATGATAAACAGAGAGTAGCAGCAGGTAATATGTACATGTAGGTATAGTTAAAGTGACTATGTATAGATGATAAACAGAGAGTAGCAGCAGGTAATATGTACATGTAGGTATAGTTAAAGTGACTATGTATAGATGATAAACAGAGAGTAGCAGCAGGTAATATGTACATGTAGGTATAGTTAAAGTGACTATGTATAGATGATAAACAGAGAGTAGCAGCAGGTAATATGTACATGTAGGTATAGTTAAAGTGACTATGTATAGATGATAAACAGAGAGTAGCAGCAGGTAATATGTACATGTAGGTATAGTTAAAGTGACTATGTATAGATGATAAACAGAGAGTAGCAGCAGGTAATATGTACATGTAGGTATAGTTAAAGTGACTATGTATAGATGATAAACAGAGAGTAGCAGCAGGTAATATGTACATGTAGGTATAGTTAAAGTGACTATGTATAGATGATAAACAGAGAGTAGCAGCAGGTAATATGTACATGTAGGTATAGTTAAAGTGACTATGTATAGATGATAAACAGAGAGTAGCAGCAGGTAATATGTACATGTAGGTATAGTTAAAGTGACTATGTATAGATGATAAACAGAGAGTAGCAGCAGGTAATATGTACATGTAGGTATAGTTAAAGTGACTATGTATAGATGATAAACAGAGAGTAGCAGCAGGTAATATGTACATGTAGGTATAGTTAAAGTGACTATGTATAGATGATAAACAGAGAGTAGCAGCAGGTAATATGTACATGTAGGTATAGTTAAAGTGACTATGTATAGATGATAAACAGAGAGTAGCAGCAGGTAATATGTACATGTAGGTATAGTTAAAGTGACTATGTATAGATGATAAACAGAGAGTAGCAGCAGGTAATATGTACATGTAGGTATAGTTAAAGTGACTATGTATAGATGATAAACAGAGAGTAGCAGCAGGTAATATGTACATGTAGGTATAGTTAAAGTGACTATGTATAGATGATAAACAGAGAGTAGCAGCAGGTAATATGTACATGTAGGTATAGTTAAAGTGACTATGTATAGATGATAAACAGAGAGTAGCAGCAGGTAATATGTACATGTAGGTATAGTTAAAGTGACTATGTATAGATGATAAACAGAGAGTAGCAGCAGGTAATATGTACATGTAGGTATAGTTAAAGTGACTATGTATAGATGATAAACAGAGAGTAGCAGCAGGTAATATGTACATGTAGGTATAGTTAAAGTGACTATGTATAGATGATAAACAGAGAGTAGCAGCAGGTAATATGTACATGTAGGTATAGTTAAAGTGACTATGTATAGATGATAAACAGAGAGTAGCAGCAGGTAATATGTACATGTAGGTATAGTTAAAGTGACTATGTATAGATGATAAACAGAGAGTAGCAGCAGGTAATATGTACATGTAGGTATAGTTAAAGTGACTATGTATAGATGATAAACAGAGAGTAGCAGCAGGTAATATGTACATGTAGGTATAGTTAAAGTGACTATGTATAGATGATAAACAGAGAGTAGCAGCAGGTAATATGTACATGTAGGTATAGTTAAAGTGACTATGTATAGATGATAAACAGAGAGTAGCAGCAGGTAATATGTACATGTAGGTATAGTTAAAGTGACTATGTATAGATGATAAACAGAGAGTAGCAGCAGGTAATATGTACATGTAGGTATAGTTAAAGTGACTATGTATAGATGATAAACAGAGAGTAGCAGCAGGTAATATGTACATGTAGGTATAGTTAAAGTGACTATGTATAGATGATAAACAGAGAGTAGCAGCAGGTAATATGTACATGTAGGTATAGTTAAAGTGACTATGTATAGATGATAAACAGAGAGTAGCAGCAGGTAATATGTACATGTAGGTATAGTTAAAGTGACTATGTATAGATGATAAACAGAGAGTAGCAGCAGGTAATATGTACATGTAGGTATAGTTAAAGTGACTATGTATAGATGATAAACAGAGAGTAGCAGCAGGTAATATGTACATGTAGGTATAGTTAAAGTGACTATGTATAGATGATAAACAGAGAGTAGCAGCAGGTAATATGTACATGTAGGTATAGTTAAAGTGACTATGTATAGATGATAAACAGAGAGTAGCAGCAGGTAATATGTACATGTAGGTATAGTTAAAGTGACTATGTATAGATGATAAACAGAGAGTAGCAGCAGGTAATATGTACATGTAGGTATAGTTAAAGTGACTATGTATAGATGATAAACAGAGAGTAGCAGCAGGTAATATGTACATGTAGGTATAGTTAAAGTGACTATGTATAGATGATAAACAGAGAGTAGCAGCAGGTAATATGTACATGTAGGTATAGTTAAAGTGACTATGTATAGATGATAAACAGAGAGTAGCAGCAGGTAATATGTACATGTAGGTATAGTTAAAGTGACTATGTATAGATGATAAACAGAGAGTAGCAGCAGGTAATATGTACATGTAGGTATAGTTAAAGTGACTATGTATAGATGATAAACAGAGAGTAGCAGCAGGTAATATGTACATGTAGGTATAGTTAAAGTGACTATGTATAGATGATAAACAGAGAGTAGCAGCAGGTAATATGTACATGTAGGTATAGTTAAAGTGACTATGTATAGATGATAAACAGAGAGTAGCAGCAGGTAATATGTACATGTAGGTATAGTTAAAGTGACTATGTATAGATGATAAACAGAGAGTAGCAGCAGGTAATATGTACATGTAGGTATAGTTAAAGTGACTATGTATAGATGGTAAACAGAGAGTAGCAGCAGGTAATATGTACATGTAGGTATAGTTAAAGTGACTATGTATAGATGGTAAACAGAGAGTAGCAGCAGGTAATATGTACATGTAGGTATAGTTAAAGTGACTATGTATAGATGATAAACAGAGAGTAGCAGCAGGTAATATGTACATGTAGGTATAGTTAAAGTGACTATGTATAGATGATAAACAGAGAGTAGCAGCAGGTAATATGTACATGTAGTTATAGTTAAAGTGACTATGTATAGATGATAAACAGAGAGTAGCAGCAGGTAATATGTACATGTAGGTATAGTTAAAGTGACTATGTATAGATAATAAACAGAGAGTAGCAGCAGGTAATATGTACATGTAGGTATAGTTAGTGACCATGTATAGATAATAAACAGAGAGTAGCAGCAGGTAATATGTACATGTAGGTATAGTTAAATTGACTATGTATAGATGATAAACAGAGAGTAGCAGCAGGTAATATGTACATGTAGGTATAGTTAAAGTGACTATGTATAGATGATAAACAGAGAGTAGCAGCAGGTAATATGTACATGTAGGTATAGTTAAAGTGACTATGTATAGATGATAAACAGAGAGTAGCAGCAGGTAATATGTACATGTAGGTATAGTTAAAGTGACTATGTATAGATGATAAACAGAGAGTAGCAGCAGGTAATATGTACATGTAGGTATAGTTAAAGTGACTATGTATAGATGATAAACAGAGAGTAGCAGCAGGTAATATGTACATGTAGGTATAGTTAAAGTGACTATGTATAGATAATAAACAGAGAGTAGCAGCAGGTAATATGTACATGTAGGTATAGTTAAAGTGACTATGTATAGATGATAAACAGAGAGTAGCAGCAGGTAATATGTACATGTAGGTATAGTTAAAGTGACTATGTATAGATGATAAACAGAGAGTAGCAGCAGGTAATATGTACATGTAGGTATAGTTAAAGTGACTATGTATAGATAATAAACAGAGAGTAGCAGCAGGTAATATGTACATGTAGGTATAGTTAAAGTGACTATGTATAGATGATAAACAGAGAGTAGCAGCAGGTAATATGTACATGTAGGTATAGTTAAAGTGACTATGTATAGATGATAAACAGAGAGTAGCAGCAGGTAATATGTACATGTAGGTATAGTTAAAGTGACTATGTATAGATGATAAACAGAGAGTAGCAGCAGGTAATATGTACATGTAGGTATAGTTAAAGTGACTATGTATAGATGATAAACAGAGAGTAGCAGCAGGTAATATGTACATGTAGGTATAGTTAAAGTGACTATGTATAGATGATAAACAGAGAGTAGCAGCAGGTAATATGTACATGTAGGTATAGTTAAAGTGACTATGTATAGATGGTAAACAGAGAGTAGCAGCAGGTAATATGTACATGTAGGTATAGTTAAAGTGACTATGTATAGATGATAAACAGAGAGTAGCAGCAGGTAATATGTACATGTAGGTATAGTTAAAGTGACTATGTATAGATGATAAACAGAGAGTAGCAGCAGGTAATATGTACATGTAGTTATAGTTAAAGTGACTATGTATAGATGATAAACAGAGAGTAGCAGCAGGTAATATGTACATGTAGGTATAGTTAAAGTGACTATGTATAGATAATAAACAGAGAGTAGCAGCAGGTAATATGTACATGTAGGTATAGTTAGTGACCATGTATAGATAATAAACAGAGAGTAGCAGCAGGTAATATGTACATGTAGGTATAGTTAAAGTGACTATGTATAGATGATAAACAGAGAGTAGCAGCAGGTAATATGTACATGTAGGTATAGTTAAAGTGACTATGTATAGATGATAAACAGAGAGTAGCAGCAGGTAATATGTACATGTAGGTATAGTTAAAGTGACTATGTATAGATGATAAACAGAGAGTAGCAGCAGGTAATATGTACATGTAGGTATAGTTAAAGTGACTATGTATAGATGATAAACAGAGAGTAGCAGCAGGTAATATGTACATGTAGGTATAGTTAAAGTGACTATGTATAGATGATAAACAGAGAGTAGCAGCAGGTAATATGTACATGTAGGTATAGTTAAAGTGACTATGTATAGATGATAAACAGAGAGTAGCAGCAGGTAATATGTACATGTAGGTATAGTTAAAGTGACTATGTATAGATGATAAACAGAGAGTAGCAGCAGGTAATATGTACATGTAGGTATAGTTAAAGTGACTATGTATAGATGATAAACAGAGAGTAGCAGCAGGTAATATGTACATGTAGGTATAGTTAGTGACTATGTATAGATGATAAACAGAGAGTAGCAGCAGGTAATATGTACATGTAGGTATAGTTAAAGTGACTATGTATAGATGATAAACAGAGAGTAGCAGCAGGTAATATGTACATGTAGGTATAGTTAAAGTGACTATGTATAGATGATAAACAGAGAGTAGCAGCAGGTAATATGTACATGTAGGTATAGTTAAAGTGACTATGTATAGATGATAAACAGAGAGTAGCAGCAGGTAATATGTACATGTAGGTATAGTTAAAGTGACTATGTATAGATAATAAACAGAGAGTAGCAGCAGGTAATATGTACATGTAGGTATAGTTAAAGTGACTATGTATAGATGATAAACAGAGAGTAGCAGCAGGTAATATGTACATGTAGGTATAGTTAAAGTGACTATGTATAGATGATAAACAGAGAGTAGCAGCAGGTAATATGTACATGTAGGTATAGTTAAAGTGACTATGTATAGATGATAAACAGAGAGTAGCAGCAGGTAATATGTACATGTAGGTATAGTTAAAGTGACTATGTATAGATGATAAACAGAGAGTAGCAGCAGGTAATATGTACATGTAGGTATAGTTAAAGTGACTATGTATAGATGATAAACAGAGAGTAGCAGCAGGTAATATGTACATGTAGGTATAGTTAAAGTGACTATGTATAGATGATAAACAGAGAGTAGCAGCAGGTAATATGTACATGTAGGTATAGTTAAAGTGACTATGTATAGATGATAAACAGAGAGTAGCAGCAGGTAATATGTACATGTAGGTATAGTTAAAGTGACTATGTATAGATGATAAACAGAGAGTAGCAGCAGGTAATATGTACATGTAGGTATAGTTAAAGTGACTATGTATAGATGGTAAACAGAGAGTAGCAGCAGGTAATATGTACATGTAGGTATAGTTAAAGTGACTATGTATAGATGATAAACAGAGAGTAGCAGCAGGTAATATGTACATGTAGGTATAGTTAAAGTGACTATGTATAGATGATAAACAGAGAGTAGCAGCAGGTAATATGTACATGTAGTTATAGTTAAAGTGACTATGTATAGATGATAAACAGAGAGTAGCAGCAGGTAATATGTACATGTAGGTATAGTTAAAGTGACTATGTATAGATAATAAACAGAGAGTAGCAGCAGGTAATATGTACATGTAGGTATAGTTAGTGACCATGTATAGATAATAAACAGAGAGTAGCAGCAGGTAATATGTACATGTAGGTATAGTTAAAGTGACTATGTATAGATGATAAACAGAGAGTAGCAGCAGGTAATATGTACATGTAGGTATAGTTAAAGTGACTATGTATAGATGATAAACAGAGAGTAGCAGCAGGTAATATGTACATGTAGGTATAGTTAAAGTGACTATGTATAGATGATAAACAGAGTAGCAGCAGCGTAAAAGATAGATAGATAGATAGATAGATAGATAGGTACTTTATTGATCCCCCGGGTGGACAATGAAAAGTCTGGGTAGTCATTTGATTAGCTGTTCAGGAGTGTTATGGGTTGGGGGTAAAAGCTGTTTAGAAGCCTTTTTGACCTAGATTTGGCACTCAGGTACTGCTTGCCGCCGTGCGGTAGCAGAGAGAACTGTCTATGACTGGGGTGGCTGGAGATATTTTGGGCCTTCCTCTGTCACCGCCTGGTATAGAGGTCCTGGCTGGCAGGAAGCTTGGCCCCAGTGATGTACTGGGCCGTACGCACCACCCTCTGTAGAGCCTTGCGGTCGAAGGCTGAGCAGTTGCCGTACCAGGCGGTGATCCAACCAGTCACGATGCTCTCGATGGTGCAGCTGTAGAACCTTTTGAGGATCTGGGGACCCATGCCAAATCTTTTCAGTCTCCTGAGGGGGAATAGGCTTTGTCTTGCCCTCTTCATGACTGTCTTGGTGTTTTTGGACCATAATAGTTTGTTGGTGATGTGGACACCAAGGAACTTGAAGCTCTCAACCTGCTCCACTACAGCCCTGTCGATGTGAATGGGTCTCCTTTTCCTGTAGTCCACAATCATCTCCTTTGTCTTGATCACATTGAGGGAGAGGTTGTTATCCTGGCTGTGTCTTGTCTCATCGTTGTCGGTGATCAGGCCTACCACTGTTGTGTCGTCTGCAAACTTAAGATAGATACTTTATTGATCCCCGAGGGGAAATGTCTTTGTCGAGCAGCTACAACAAAACAGAGTGCAAAAAAGCTATATAAAGACATTGCATAGTATTGGTGGTATGAATATGTATATACAGACCTGAATGAATAAATAAGTCCTGAGTGAATGAGTGATTACGGCCCAGATGGATGCACAATTGTTAAACTAGGTCCTAACACCCCAACAGTTCCAGGTCTATGTTGCCGACGGCACGGCACCTGGGTGAGGCATTATATAGTCTAATAGCCGCCGGCAGGAAGGACCTCCTGTAGCGCTCTCTGGCACACCGTGGTGGGATCAGTCTGTGACTGAAGGTGCTCCTCTGCGTCATAACCATGGCATGCAGAGGGTGGGTGACGTTGTCCATGATGGCCAGCAGTTTGGCCAGGAGCCGTCTCTCCGCCACCTCCTCTAGAGTGTCAAGGCTCATCCCCAGGACAGAGCTAGCCTTCCTGATCAGCTTATTTACCCGAGAAGCATCACCGGCTTTTATGTTGGCTCCCCAGCACACCACTGCAAAAAAGATGGCACTGGCCACCACAGACTGGTAGAAGGTATGCAGTAGTTTACTGCACACGTTGAAGGACCTGAGCCTCCTCAGAAAGTAGTCTGGCCCTTTTTGTACAGGGCCCCGGTGTTACCAGCCCATTCCAGCCCAGGAACTTGTATGACCCAACCATTTCCACATCCATCCCCTGTATAGGGACTGCAGTCAGTTGTGCCTTGGTTCTCCTGAAGTCCACCACCATCTCCTTTGTTTTGCTGATGTTAAGCTGACGGTAGTTCTGCTCACACCACAACACAAAGTCACTGATTGTGCTCCTGTACTCCTCCTCCTGCCCACCCCTGATGCTCCCTACAATTGCGGAGTCATCCGAGAACTTCTGTAGGTGGCATGTTTCAGAGTTATATCTGAAGTCCGAGGTGTAGAGGGTGAACAGGAAGGGGGACAGGACCGTTCCCTGGGGGGCCCCTGTGTTGTTCACTGCCCGTTCTGACACACAGCTCTGTAGTCGCACAAATTGTGGCATACCGGTCAGGTAGTCCGTGACCCAGGAGTCTAAGGGTGCTTCCACTTTCATCCTCTTCATCTTCTCACCCAGTAGCAGGGGCTGAATGGTGTTGAAGGCACTGGAGAAGTCAAAAAACATAACCCTCACAGTGCAACCTGTGTTGTCCATGTGAGAGTAGGCCCTCTGCAGAAGGTTGCATCCTGCTTTTTGCATCATCCACCCGATGTTGCGCTGTTATGCGAACTGCAGGGGGTCCATTGATGTACACACCAGGGGTCTGAGGTGAGCGAGGACTAACCTTTCCAGGGTCTTCATGATGTGGGATGTTGGCGCTACAGGTCTGAAGTCATTCAGGACAGTGGGGTGTGCCTTCTTGTGCACTGGGACCAGGCAGGATGTTTTCCACAGCACAGAGACCCTTTCTAGGCTCAGGCTAAGGTTGAAGGGACGCTGGAATATTCCACACAGTTGGTCAGCACAGACCCTAATGATGGTGTTGGAGTCGTGCCTGGCCATGCAGTCATGGGTGAACAGGGAGTACAGGAGGGGACTGAGCACGCACCCCTGAGGGGCTCCCGTGTTGAGGATCAGCGTGGCAGATGTGTTGTTACCTACCCTTACTATCTGGGTGCGGCCCGTCAGGAAGTCCAGGATCCAGTTGCAGAGGAAGGTTTTTAGTCCCAGGGTCCTTAGCTTAGTGATGAGCTTTGAGGGCACTATGGTGTTGAACACTGAGCTGTAGTCAATGAATAGCATTCTCACATAGGTGTACCTTTTGTCCAGGTGGGAAAGGGCAGAGTGGAGTTCAATAGAGATTGCTACAGACGTGAGTGCTATGGGTCGGTTGAAAATGTCAGGGAAGACACTTGACAGTTGGTCAGCACATTCTCGGAGTACACGTCCTGGTAATCCGTCTTGCTCAGCGGCCTTGTGAATGTTGACCTCTTTAAAGCTCTTACTCACGTCAGCTACGGAGAGCGTGATCACACAGTTGTTTTGGAACAGCTGATGCTCTCATGCATGACTCAGTGTTGCTTGCCTCGAAGCGAGCATAGAAGTGATATAGCTCGTCTGGTAGGCTCGTGTCACTGGGCAGCTCACGGCTGTGCTTCCCTTTGTATTCTGTAATAGTTTGCAGACCCTGCCACATCCGACGAGTGTCAGAGCCGGTGTAGCACGATTCAATCTTAGTCCTGTATTGACACTTTGCCTGTTTGATGGTTGGTCGAAGATCATTGCGGGATTTCTTATTTGCATCCGTGTTAGAGTCCCGCTCCTTGAAAGCGGCAGCGCTAGCCTTTAGCTCAGTGCGGATGTTGCCTGTAATCCATGGCTTGTGGTTGGGGTGTGTACGTACAGTCACTGTGGAGACGACGTCATCGATGCACTTACTTAGCATCTGCCTGATCTGTCCACTACTTTATTGACCGAGTCACGGGTGCTTCCTGCTTTAGTTTTTGCTTGTAAGTAGGAATCAGGAGGATAGGATTATGGAGGGCGAGGGAGAGCTTTGTACGTATTTCTGTGTGTGGAGTAAAGGTGGTCTAGAGTGCTGGTAGAAATTAGGTCAAACGGATTTGTTTCCTTGCATTAAAGTTCCCGGCCACTAGGAGCGCCACCTCCGGATGAGCGTTTTCCTGTTTGCTTATGGCCTTATACAGCTCATTGAGTGTGGTCTTAGTGCCAGCATCGGTTTGTGGTGGTAAATAGACGGGTATGAAAAATATAGATAAACTCTCTTGGTAAATAGTGTGGTCTACAGCTTATCGTGAGATGCTCCCCTGAAGTAGATTAAAACCTTGAGAATTCCTTAATATTAGATTTATTGCACCAGCTGTTGTTTACAAATATACACAGACCGCCACCCCTCGTCTTACCGGAGGCAGCTGTTCTATCTTGCCGATGCAGCGTATTTCCCTCCAGATGTATGTTATTCATGTCGTCGTTCAGCCACGACTCGGTGAAACATAAGATATTACAGTATTTAAAGTCCCGTTGGTATAATATCCGTGATCATAGCTCATCTATTTTGTTATCCATTGATTGTACGTTGGCTGACAGGACTGATGGTCGAGGCAGACGACCCACTCACCGTCGGATCCTTACAAGGCACCCCGACCTACGACCCCAACATCTCTTTCTCATGCTAATGACGGGGATTTGGGCCTTGTTGGGTTTCTGTAGTAAATCCTTCTCGTCCGAAAATCTTTGTCCAGTACGAGGTGAGTAATCGCTGTCCTGATATCCAGAAGCTCTTTTCAGTCAAAATAAGTTACAAATAACGCGAAAATCACACAATAGCACAATTGGTTAGGAGCCCGTAAAACGGCAGTCATCTCCTCAGGCGCAATTGGCCATTCTTCATAGACTACATTCGTCTATATTTTCCAGTATCTACTAGACTACATTCCTCTAGACTCCCCAGTATCTGCTAGACTACATTCCTCTAGACTCCCCAGTATCTGCTAGACTACATTCCTCTAGACTCCCCAGTATCTACTAGACTACATTCCTCTAGACTCCCCAGTATCTACTAGACTACATTCCTCTAGACTCCCCAGTATCTGCTAGACTACATTCTTCAGCAGTAGTATATGCTAGACTACATTCCTCTAGACTCCCCAGTATCTGCTAGACTACATTCCTCTAGACTCCCCAGTATCTGCTAGACTACATTCCTCTAGACTACATTCCTCTAGACTACATTCCTCTAGACTACATTCCTCTAGACTACATTCCTCTAGACTACATTCCTCTAGACTCCCCAGTATCTGCTAGACTACATTCCTCTAGACTACATTCCTCTAGACTCCCCAGTATCTGCTAGACTACATTCCTCTAGACTACATTCCTCTAGACTCCCCAGTATCTACTAGACTACATTCCTCTAGACTACATTCCTCTAGACTCCCCAGTATCTGCTAGACTACATTCCTCTAGACTACATTCCTCTAGACTCCCCAGTATCTGCTAGACTACATTCCTCTAGACTACATTCCTCTAGACTCCCCAGTATCTACTAGACTACATTCCTCTAGACTACATTCCTCTAGACTACATTCCTCTAGACTCCCCAGTATCTGCTAGACTACATTCCTCTAGACTCCCCAGTATCTGCTAGACTACATTCCTCTAGACTCCCCAGTATCTGCTAGACTACATTCCTCTAGACTCCCCAGTATCTACTAGACTACATTCCTCTAGACTCCCCAGTATCTACTAGACTACATTCCTCTAGACTACATTCCTCTAGACTCCCCAGTATCTACTAGACTACATTCCTCTAGACTCCCCAGTATCTGCTAGACTACATTCCTCTAGACTCCCCAGTATCTACTAGACTACATTCCTCTAGACTCCCCAGTATCTACTAGACTACGTTCCTCTAGACTCCCCAGTATCTGCTAGACTACATTCCTCTAGACTCCCCAGTATCTGCTAGACTACATTCCTCTAGACTCCCCAGTATCTGCTAGACTACATTCCTCTAGACTCCCCAGTATCTGCTAGACTACATTCCTCTAGACTCCCCAGTATCTACTAGACTACGTTCCTCTAGACTCCCCAGTATCTACTAGACTACATTCCTCAGCAATAGTATATGCTAGACTACATTCCTCTAGACTCCCCAGTATCTACTAGACTACATTCCTCTAGACTCCCCAGTATCTGCTAGACTACATTCCTCTAGACTCCCCAGTATCTACTAGACTACATTCCTCTAGACTCCCCAGTATCTACTAGACTACATTCCTCTAGACTCCCCAGTATCTACTAGACTACATTCCTCAGCAGTAGTATATGCTAGACTACATTCCTCTAGACTACCCAGCATTCCATTATCAACCACAACACTTCTTGCTCCCTGACGTCTCTCTACAGCAGCTGTAACTAGTTAAATAAAGGTGAAATAAAATCTATAAATAATGGCCTCTCTACAGCAGCTGTATACCACTAATGGCCACTAAGTGGTGCCAAAACCCTATGAAACCTGTACACAGCTCAATTCAGCTGGTGACAAATAAAATAAACTATTCAATTCTCTGTTTGTCAATCATTCAGTCTTTCAAATCCTGTTATATTGATTTATTATTAGGCTAATCACCAAATATTTGGCGTTCCCTGAATGTACAAAACGAACGAATAAATGTTACAAAGCCACGCCAACAGTGCGCTGTGATTGGACAAAGGGACTGAACTTACTTCCGTATACACAAACCACAGATGACGTTGCAGTCCGTCAACTAGTGTCTTCCGCCTTCATATCCGTTCCTTCCTCTGAACAAGTGATTTTACTACAAGATGAGTGAAGCTGTCGACACCACGACGCTGTGTCTCTTCGATGTGGACGGGACGCTGACTGCCGCTCGACAGGTAAGGAGACGACGACAGTACCTCCGGGACGGACAGTACCTCCGGGACGGTCAGTACCCCCGGGACGGACAGTACCCCCGGGACGGACAGTACCTCCGGGACGGTCAGTACCCCCGGGACGGACAGTACCCCCGGGACGGACAGTACCCCCGGGACGGTCAGTACCTCCGGGACGGACAGTACCTCCGGGACGGACAGTACCCCCGGGACGGACAGTAAGAATGTTGGTACCATTGTTTATTCATGGCTGTGTTCTTAGGCAACATTGTGAGTGAGCCCACTCCCTTGGCTGAGAAGCAATCCCACACATGAATGGTCTGAGGATGCTTTACTGTTGGCATGACACAGACTGATGGTAGCGTTCACCTTGTCTTCTCCGGACAAGGTGTTTTCCGGATGGCCCAAACAATCGGAAAGGGGATTCATCAGAGAAAATGACTCTACCCCAGTCCTCAGCAGTCCAATCCCTGTACCTTTTACAGAATATCAGTCTGTCCCTGATGTTTTTCCTGGAGAGAAGTGGCTTCTTTGCTGCCCTTCTTGACACCAGGCCATCCTCCAAATGTCTTCGCCTCACTGTGCGTGCAGATGCACTCACACCTGCCTGCTGCCATTCCTGAGCAAGCTCTGCACTGGTGGTGCCCCGATCCCACAGCTGAATCAACTTTAGGAGACGGTCCTGGCGCTTGCTGGACTTTCTCGCCCTGGCGCCTTCTTCACAACAATTGAACCTCTCTCCTTGAAGTTCTTGATGATCCGATAAATGGTTGATTTAGGTGCAATCTTGCTAGCAGCAATATCCTTACCAGCAGCCCTGGTAAGGATAGTAGGCTGTGCAAAGCAATGATGACAGCACGTGTTTCCTTGCAGGTAACCAGGGTTGACAGAGGAAGAACAATGATTTCAAGCACCACCCTCCTTTTAAAGCTTCCAGTCTGTTATTCTGACTCAATCAGCATGACAGAGTGATCTCCAGCCTTGTCCTCGTCAACACTCTCACCTGTGTTAACGAGACAATCACTGACATGATGGCAGCTGGTCCTTTTGTGGCAGGGCTGAAATGCAGTGGAAATGTTTTTGGGGGATTAAGTTCATTTTCATGGCAAAGAGGGACTTTTAATTGCAATTCATCTGATCACTCTTCATGACATTCTGGAGTATATGCAAATTGCCAACATCAACACTGAGGCAGCAAACTTTGTGGAGACCAATACTTGTGTCATTCTCAAAACGTTTGACCACGACTGTATTCACTAACTGTATGTCGCTCTGGATAAGAGCGTCTGCTAATGAACACAATCTAACCCTAACCAACTCATAGACCGGTAATATGGACCATTGTTAGTTCACACTCCAGTCAATACACAGAGTAGAGAGAGAGTGCTCTGGTTTAGCTATATTAGTCTGTCACCAGGTGAATGATATAGGCTGTATCCATGGTAGAGGCAGGACTGTATCCATGGTAGAGGCAGGACTGTATCCATGGTAGAGGCAGGACTGTATCCATGGTAGAGGCAGGACTGTATCCATGGTAGAGGCAGGACTGTATCCATGGTAGAGGCAGGACTGTATCCATGGTAGAGGCAGGACTGTATCCATGGTAGAGGCAGGACTGTATCCATGGTAGAGGCAGGACTGTATCCATGGTAGAGGCAGGACTGTATCCATGGTAGAGGCAGGACTGTATCCATGGTAGAGGCAGGACTGTATCCATGGTAGAGGCAGGACTGTATCCATGGTAGAGGCAGGACTGTATCCATGGTAGAGGCAGGACTGTATCCATGGTAGAGGCAGGACTGTATCCATGGTAGAGGCAGGACTGTGACTTGGGTGGTTGTGTCTGGTTGTACTAATGTGTATTGGTGTGTTCCAGAGGGTGACTCCCGGGATGGAGGACTTCCTGCAGCGTCTGCGCCGGCGTGTTAGAGTCGGCGTGGTGGGGGGGTCAGACTTCATCAAGATCAAAGAACAACTGGGAGATGACGGTGTGTGTATATGTGTGTGTGTGGGAGTGTAGGTGTGTCTGTGTGTGGGAGTCAAGGTGTGTCTGTGTGAGGGAGTCAAGGTGTGTCTGTGTGAGGGAGTTAGGGTGTGTCTGTGTGAGGGAGTTAGGGTGTGTCTGTGTGAGGGAGTTAGGGTGTGTCTGTGTGAGGGAGTTAGGGTGTGTCTGTGTGAGGGAGTTAGGGTGTGTCTGTGTGAGGGAGTTAGGGTGTGTCTGTGTGAGGGAGTTAGGGTGTGTCTGTGTGAGGGAGTTAGGGTGTGTCTGTGTGAGGGAGTTAGGGTGTGTCTGTGTGAGGGAGTTAGGGTGTGAGTTTGAGATGATATATATAAAAGCAATATACCACAACCCCCCCCCCACCACCAGGAAATGACTCAGGAAATGACTGTGATAATGACTCAGGAAATAAATAGGAGTCTTGACTGTGATAATGACTCAGGAAATAAATAGGAGTCTTGACTGTGATAATGACTCAGGAAATAAATAGGAGTCTTGACTGTGATAATGACTCAGGAAATAAATAGGAGTCTTGACTGTGATAATGACTCAGGAAATAAATAGGAGTCTTGACTGTGATAATGACTCAGGAAATAAATAGGAGTCTTGACTGTGATAATGACTCAGGAAATAAGAGTGTCTTGTCTGATAAATTAACCAAACAAGGCTATGCCATTGCACAGCCATAGGCTTCTACAAGCAAGCACCACTGCAGAGATTAATACCTTTTTGAAGATTGTGTTCCATGATATAATATAACCAGTTAATATTACAGATTGTGTTCCATGATATAATATAACCAGTTAATATTACAGATTGTGTTCCATGATATAATATAACCAGTTAATATTACAGATTGTGTTCCATGATATAATATAACCAGTTGATATTACAGATTGTGTTCCATGATATAATATAACCAGTTAATATTACAGATTGTGTTCCATGATATAATATAACCAGTTAATATTACAGATTGTGTTCCATGATATAATATAACCAGTTGATATTACAGATTGTGTTCCATGATATAATATAACCAGTTGATATTACAGATTGTGTTCCATGATATAATATAACCAGTTGAGATTACAGATTGTGTTCCATGATATAATATAACCAGTTAATATTACAGATTGTGTTCCATGATATAATATAACCAGTTAATATTACAGATTGTGTTCCATGATATAATATAACCAGTTAATATTACAGATTGTGTTCCATGATCTAATATAACCAGTTGATATTACAGATTGTGTTCCATGATATAATATAACCAGTTGATATTACAGATTGTGTTCCATGATATAATATAACCAGTTGATATTACAGATTGTGTTCCATGATATAATATAACCAGTTGATATTACAGATTGTGTTCCATGATATAATACAACCAGTTGATATTACAGATTGTGTTCCATGATCTAATATAACCAGTTGATATTACAGATTGTGTTCCATGATATAATACAGTATAACCAGTTGATATGTGTGTGTGTGTGTCATTAATGAGTCAGTTACAACGGGTGTGATTTAGTTCTGATAGATTACTTATAGATAGATAGATAGATAGATAGATAGATACTTTATTGATCCCAGGGGGGAAATCTCTTTGTCAAGCAGCTACAACAAAACACAGGGCAGGTGCAAAATGCCACAACGGAAGTACACAAAAGACAGATACACGGTACATGATACATAGAGCGGCAGTATGAAAAAGTATAGAAATACAAGATATCTGGAGTGGAAAAAAAGCTATAAAGACACTGCATAGTATGGGTGGTTGGCTGAATATGTACACTATACATTGGTGGATGTTGGATGGTTAACTATACTATACAGGTTGATGGCAGAGAAATACTTCAATACACAGATGTTACAGACACACAGTGTACTAATACATGTCTTGGTGTGTGTCGTAGTGGTACAGAAGGTGGACTATGTGTTTGCTGAAAACGGCTTGGTGGCCTATAAGAATGGACAGCTGGTAGCAGTACAGGTAGGAGCCTGACCTCTAACCCTTGATGCTCCCATGTCATTTATTTACCCAGATGGACACCTTGTAGTCACTGGTTGTTTCAGAGTTTCCAGGGTTGTGATTGGTTGTTTCAGAGTATCCAGGCGTACATGGGGGAGGATCTTCTTCAAGAATTCATCAACTTCTGTCTCAACTACCTGGCCAAGATTACACTACCCAGGAAGAGGTACTCACTCAGCCCACCTCTCTCTGTCTGTGTCTCTCACACTCAGCCCACCTCTCTCTGTCTGTGTCTCTCTCACACTCAGCCCACCTCTCTCTGTCTGTGTCTCTCTCTCACTCAGCCCACCTCTCTCTGTCTGTGTCTCTCACACTCAGCCCACCTCTCTCTGTCTGTGTCTCTCACACTCAGCCCACCTCTCTCTGTCTGTGTCTCTCTCACACTCAGCCCACCTCTCTCTGTCTGTGTCTCTCTCACACTCAGCCCACCTCTCTCTGTCTGTGTCTCTCACACTCAGCCCACCTCTCTCTGTCTGTGTCTCTCTCACACTCAGCCCACCTCTCTCTGTCTGTGTCTCTCTCACACTCAGCCCACCTCTCTCTGTCTGTGTCTCTCACACTCAGCCCACCTCTCTCTGTCTGTGTCTCTCACACTCAGCCCACCTCTCTCTGTCTGTGTCTCTCACACTCAGCCCACCTCTCTCTGTCTGTGTCTCTCACACTCAGCCCACCTCTCTCTGTCTGTGTCTCTCACACTCAGCCCACCTCTCTCTGTCTGTGTCTCTCCTCAGGGGGACGTTTATAGAATTCCGTAATGGAATGTTGAACGTGTCACCTGTTGGGCGGAGCTGTAGTCAGGAGGAGAGGATCGAGTTCTACCAGCTGGACAAAGTATGGAGGGATGATGTCTGTCTGTCTGTCTGAAGGTGTTTGAACGTGTCACCTGTTGGGGCGGAGCTGTAGTCAGGAGGACAAAGTATGGAGGGATGATGTCTGTCTGTCTGAAGGTGTTTGAACGTGTCACCTGTTGGGGCGGAGCTGTAGTCAGGAGGACAAAGTATGGAGGGATGATGTCTGTCTGTCTGAAGGTGTTTGAACGTGTCACCTGTTGGGGCGGAGCTGTAGTCAGGAGGACAAAGTATGGAGGGATGATGTCTGTCTGTCTGAAGGTGTTTGAACGTGTCACCTGTTGGGGCGGAGCTGTAGTCAGGAGGACAAAGTATGGAGGGATGATGTCTGTCTGTCTGAAGGTGTTTGAACGTGTCACCTGTTGGGGCGGAGCTGTAGTCAGGAGGACAAAGTATGGAGGGATGATGTCTGTCTGTCTGAAGGTGTTTGAACGTGTCACCTGTTGGGGCGGAGCTGTAGTCAGGAGGACAAAGTATGGAGGGATGATGTCTGTCTGTCTGAAGGTGTTTGAACATGTCACCTGTTGGGGCGGAGCTGTAGTCAGGAGGACAAAGTATGGAGGGATGATGTCTGTCAGTCTGTGTCGTTAGATCAGTTTGATTGACAGCTGTCTCTCAACAGAAAGAACGAATCAGAGAGAAGTTTGTTGCCGTTCTTCAGGAGGAGTTTAAAGGCAAAGGTCTGGCCTTCTCTATAGGTGAGTCTGACCTCTAACCCCTGACCTCCTAACCCAAAGGACTTGCCTTCTCTATAGGTGAGTCTGAACTCTAACCCCTGACCTCCTAACCCTAAGGATTCCTCTATAGGTGAGTCCAACCCCTGACCTCCTAACCCTAAGGACTGGCCTTCTCTATAGGTGAGTCTGACCTCTAACCCTAAGGACTGGCCTTCTCTATAGGTGAGTCTAACCTCTAACCCCTGACCTCCTAACCCTAAGGTCTGGCCTTCTCTATAGGTGAGTCTAACCTCTAACCCCTGACCTCCTAACCCTAAGGTCTGGCCTTCTCTATAGGTGAGTCTAACCCCTGACCTCCTAACCCTAAGGACTGGCCTTCTCTATAGGTGAGTCTAACCTCTAACCCCTGACCTCCTAACCCTAAGGACTGGCCTTCTCTATAGGTGAGTGTGACCCCTGACCTCCTAACCCTAAGGACTGGCCTTCTCTATAGGTGAGTCTAACCCCTGACCTCCTAACCCTAAGGACTGGCCTTCTCTATAGGTGAGTCTGACCTCTAACCCCTGACCTCCTAACCCTAAGGACTGGCCTTCTCTATAGGTGAGTCTAACCCCTGACCTCCTAACCCTAAGGACTGGCCTTCTCTATAGGTGAGTGTGACCCCTGACCTCTAACCCTAAGGACTGGCCTTCTCTATAGGTGAGTGTGACCCCTGACCTCTAACCCTAAGGACTGGCCTTCTCTATCGGGGGCCAGTGCAAATAGTCTGGGTAGTCATTTGATTAGCTGTTCAGTCTTATGGGTTGGGGATAAAAGCTGTTAAGAAGTCTTTTGGACATAGACTTGGCGCTCCAGTACCGCTTGCCGTGCGAAGCAGACAGAACGGTCTATGACTGGCTGGAGTCTTTGACCATTTTTAGGGCCTTCCTCTGACTCTAGTTTGTTGGTGATGTGGACACCAAGGAACTTGAAGCTCTCAACCTGCTCCACTACAGCTTGTCGATGTGAATGGGGGCGTGGTCAGTCCTCCTTTTCCTGTAGTCCACAATCAGCTCCTTTGTCTTGATCACGTTGAGGGAGAGGTTGTTGTCCTGGCAACACACGGCCAGGTCTCTGACCTCCTCCCTATAGGCTGTCTCATCGTTGTAGGGAGAGGTTGTTGTCCTGGCAACACACGGCCAGGTCTCTGATCTCCTCCCTATAGACTGTCTCATCGTTGTAGGGAGAGGTTGTTGTCCTGGCAACACACGGCCAGGTCTCTGATCTCCTCCCTATAGACTGTCTCATCGTTGTAGGGAGAGGTTGTTGTCCTGGCAACACACGGCCAGGTCTCTGATCTCCTCCCTATAGACTGTCTCATCGTAGTAGGTGATCAGGCCTACCACTGTTGGGTCGTCTGCAAACTTAATGATGGGGGTGGAGTCGTGTCTGGCCATGCAGTCATGGGTGAACAGGGAGTACAGGAGGGGACTGAGCCGCACCCCTGAGGGGCCCCCGTGTTGAGGATCAGCGTGGCAGAGGTGTTGTGACCTACCCTTACCACCTGGGGGCGGCCCGTCAGGAAGTCCAGGATCCAGTTGCAGAGGGAGGTGTTTAGTCCCAGGGTCCTTAGCTTAGTGATGAGCTTTGAGGGCACTATGGTGTTGAACTCTGAGCTGTAGTCAATGAACAGCATTCTCACGTAGGTGTTCCTTTAGGTGGGAAAGGACAGAGTGGAGTTGAATACTGATTACATCATCTGTGGATCTGTTGGAGCGGTGTGTAAAATGGAGTGGGTCTAGGGTTTCTGGGATAATGGTGTTGATGTGAGCCATGACCAGCCTTTCAAAGCACTTCATGGCCCACACCCTCTCTTCCTCCCTCCCACACCCTCTCTTCCTCCCTCCCACACCCTCTCTTCCTCCCTCCCACACCCTCTCTTCCTCCCTCCCACACCCCTCTCTTCCTTCCTCCCTCCCACACCCTCTCTTCCTCCCTCCCACACCCCCTCTTCCTCCTTCCCACACCCTCTCTTCCTCCCCCACCCCTCCCTTCCTCCCTCCCACACCCTCTCTTCCTCCCTCCCTCCCCCCCACCCTCTCTTCCTCCTCCCCCACACCCTCTCTTCCTCCCTCCCTCCCTCCCCCCCACCCTCTCTCCCTCCCCCCCCCCACCCTCTCTCCCTCCCCCCCCCCACCCTCTCTCCCTCCCCCCCACCCTCTCTTCCTCCCTCCCACACCCTCTCTTCCTCCCTCCCACACCCTCTCTTCCTCCCTCCCTCCCTCCCCCCACACCCTCTCTTCCACCCTCCCTCCCCCCCACACCCTCCCTCCCCCCACACCCTCCCTCCCTCCCCCCACACCCTCCCTCCCTCCCCCCCACACCCTCCCTCCCTCCCCCACCCTCTCTAACTCCCTCCCTCCCCCACCCTCTCTAACTCCCTCCCTCCCCCACCCTCTCTAACTCCCTCCCTCCCCCACCCTCTCTAACTCCCTCCCTCCCCCACCCTCTCTAACTCCCTCCCTCCCCCACCCTCTCTAACTCCCTCCCTCCCCCACCCTCTCTAACTCCCTCCCTCCCCCACCCTCTCTAACTCCCTCCCTCCCCCACCCTCTCTAACTCCCTCCCTCCCCCACCCTCTCTAACTCCCTCCCTCCCCCACCCTCTCTAACTCCCTCTCTAACTCCCTCCCTCCCCCACCCTCTCTAACTCCCTCCCTCCCCCACCCTCTCTAACTCCCTCCCCCCCCACCCTCTCTAACTCCCTCCCCCCCCCACCCTCTCTAACTCCCTCCCTCCCCCACCCTCTCTAACTCCCTCCCTCCCCCACCCTCTCTTCCTCCCTCCCTCCCCCACCCTCTCTTCCTCCCTCCCTCCCCCACCCTCTCTTCCTCCCTCCCTCCCCCACCCTCTCTTCCTCCCTCCCTCCCCCACCCTCTCTTCCTCCCTCCCTCCCCCACCCTCTCTTCCTCTCTTCCTCTTCCTCTCTTCCCCTCCCTCTTCCTCTCTTCCCCTCCCACACCCTCTCTTCCTCCCTCCCACACCCTCTCTTCCTCCCTCCCACACCCTCTCTTCCTCCCTCCCCCACCCTCTCTTCCTCCCTCCCCCACCCTCTCTTCCTCCCTCCCCCTCTGCAGGTGGCCAGATCAGTTTTGATGTGTTCCCAGAGGGCTGGGACAAGCGTTACTGTCTGGGCCTGGTAGAGAAAGACTCCTATAAAAACATACACTTCTTTGGAGACAAAACTAAACCTGTAAGTAGCTTTATGATGACAACCATGTTATAGCTTTATGATGACAACCATGTTATAGCTTTACAATGACAACCATGTTATAGCTTTATAATGACAACCATGTTATAGCTTTATGATGACAACCATGTTATAGCTTTACAATGACAACCATGTTATAGCTTTACAATGACAACCATGTTATAGCTTTACAATGACAACCATGTTATAGCTTTATGATGACAACCATGTTATAGCTTTATGATGACAACCATGTTATAGCTTTACAATGACAACCATGTTATAGCTTTATAATGACAACCATGTTATAGCTTTATAATGACAACCATGTTATAGCTTTATAATGACAACCATGTTATAGCTTTATAATGACAACCATGTTATAGCTTTATGATGACAACCATGTTATAGCTTTACAATGACAACCATGTTATAGCTTTATAATGACAACCATGTTATAGCTTTATAATGACAACCATGTTATAGCTTTATAATGACAACCATGTTATAGCTTTATAATGACAACCATGTTATAGCTTTATAATGACAACCATGTTATAGCTTTATAATGACAACCATGTTATAGCTTTATGATGACAACCATGTTATAGCTTTATAATGACAACCATGTTATAGCAATATGATGACAACCATGTTATAGCAATATGATGACAACCATGTTATAGCAATATGATGACAACCATGTTATAGCTTTATAATGACAACCATGTTATAGCTTTATAATGACAACCATGTTATAGCTTTATAATGACAACCATGTTATAGCTTTATGATGACAACCATGTTATAGCTTTATAATGACAACCATGTTATAGCTTTATAATGACAACCATGTTATAGCTTTATAATGACAACCATGTTATAGCTTTCTGATGACAACCATGTTATAGCTTTCTGATGACAACCATGTTATAGCTTTCTGATGACAACCATGTTATAGCTTTCTGATGACAACCATGTTATAGCTTTCTGATGACAACCATGTTATAGCTTTCTGATGACAACCATGTTATAGCTTTCTGATGACAACCATGTTATAGCTTTATGATGACAACCATGTTATAGCTTTATGATGACAACCATGTTATAGCTTTATAATGACAACCATGTTATAGCTTTATAATGACAACCATGTTATAGCTTTCTGATGACAACCATGTTATAGCTTTATAATGACAACCATGTTATAGCAATATGATGACAACCATGTTATAGCTTTATAATGACAACCATGTTATAGGGAGGATACAATATGATATATTAATGTTGATACTGTGCTTTAGGGAGGATACAATATGATATATTAATGTTGATACTGTGCTTTAGGGAGGATACAATATGATATATTAATGTTGATACTGTGCTTTAGGGAGGATACAATATGATATATTAATGTTGATACTGTGCTTTAGGGAGGATACAATATGATATATTAATGTTGATACTGTGCTTTAGGGAGGATACGATATGATATATTAATGTTGATACTGTGCTTTAGGGAGGATACGATATGATATATTAATGTTGATACTGTGCTTTAGGGAGGATACAGTATGATATATTAATGTTGATACTGTGCTTTAGGGAGGATAAAATATGATATATTAATGTTGATACTGTGCTTTAGGGAGGATACAATATGATATATTAATGTTGATACTGTGCTTTAGGGAGGATACAATATGATATATTAATGTTGATACTGTGCTTTAGGGAGGATACAATATGATATATTAATGTTGATACTGTGCTTTAGGGAGGATACAATATGATATATTAATGTTGATACTGTGCTTTAGGGAGGATACAATATGATATATTAATGTTGATACTGTGCTTTAGGGAGGATACAATATGATATATTAATGTTGATACTGTGCTTTAGGGAGGATACGATATGATATATTAATGTTGATACTGTGCTTTAGGGAGGATACGATATGATATATTAACGTTGATACTGTGCTTTAGGGAGGATATGATATATTAATGTTGATACTGTGCTTTAGGGAGGATACGATATGATATATTAATGTTGATACTGTGCTTTAGGGAGGATACGATATGATATATTAATGTTGATACTGTGCTTTAGGGAGGATACGATATGATATATTAATGTTGATACTGTGCTTTAGGGAGGATACGATATGATAAATTAATGTTGATACTGTGCTTTAGGGAGGATACGATATGATATATTAATGTTGATACTGTGCTTTAGGGAGGATACGATATGATATATTAATGTTGATACTGTGCTTTAGGGAGGAAACGATATGATATATTAATGTTGATACTGTGCTTTAGGGAGGAAACGACTATGAGATCTATGCAGATCCCAGAACCATCGGACATGAAGTCACCTGCCCTGAAGACACACAACGCATCTGTCAAGACCTGTTCTTCAACTGACACACAAAGACGGCATCCGCCCCTGGAGCTAATTAGGGTTAAGTGCCTTGATCAAGGACACAGACAGATTTTTCACCTTGTCGTCTCAGGGATTCGAACCAGCGACCAACGCTCTAACCGCTAGCCGAACTTCTACTCTTAAAAGGATTACCAACTTTATCCACTAATTGAAAAAATGAAAAACTGCTATTGGTTAAACTATATCTACTTGAAAATAAAGTTGAATCTCCTCCCCCTTCTAAAATTAATATTAAGACTATTATTTGTATTATAATTTTTACTTTACGGTTATTGCCCTGGTTGAAACATGTTTTGATACAGTGTTCTCTAATGGACAGGACCCTGGTTGAAACAGTGTTAACAGCTGACTGAGTGTGGTCTTAAGGCAATAAGCAAACAGGAAAACGCCCATCCAGAGGTGGCGCTCCTAGTGGCCGGGGACTTTAATGCAGGAAAACTTAAATCTGTTTTACCTCATTTCTACCAGCATGTTAAATGTTCAACCAGAGGAAAATAAACTCTAGACCACCTTTACTCCACACAGAGACGTATATAAAACTATAGACCACCTTTACTCCACACAGAGACGTATATAAACTATAGACCACCTTTACTCCACACAGAGACGTATATAAAACTATAGACCACCTTTACACCACACAGAGACGTATATAAAACTATAGACCACCTTTACACCACACAGAGACGTATATAAAACTATAGACCACCTTTACTCCACACAGAGACGTATATAAACTATAGACCACTACACCACACAGAGACGTATATAAAACTATAGACCACCTTTACTCCACACAGAGACGTATATAAAACTATAGATCACCTTTACTCCACCCAGAGACATATATAAACTATAGACCACCTTTACACCACACAGAGACGTATATAAAACTATAGACCACCTTTACACCACACAGAGACGTATTAAAACTATAGACCACCTTTACTCCACACAGACATGTATATAAAACTATAGACCACCTTTACTCCACACAGACATGTATATAAAACTATAGACCACCTTTACTCCACAACGAAGACGTACAGTGGGGAGAACAAGTATTTGATACACTGCCGATTTTGCAGGTTTTCCTACTTACAAAGCATGTAGAAGTCTGTAATTTTTATCATAGGTACTCTTCAACTGTGAGTGACGGAATCTAAAACAAAAATCCAGAAAATCACATTGTATGATTTTTAAGTAATTAATTTGCATTTTATTGCATGACATAAGTATTTGATACATCAGAAAAGCAGAACTTAATATTTGGTACAGAAACCTTTGTTTGCAATTACAGAGATCATACGTTTCCTGTAGTTCTTGACCAGGTTTGCACACACTGCAGCAGGGATTTTGGCCCACTCCTCCATACAGACCTTCTCCAGATCCTTCAGGTTTCGGGGCTGTCGCTGGGCAATACGGACTTTCAGCTCCCTCCAAAGATTTTCTATTGGGTTCAGGTCTGGAGACTGGCTAGGCCACTCCAGGACCTTGAGATGCTTCTTACAGAGCCACTCCTTAGTTGCCCTGGCTGTGTGTTTCGGGTCGTTGTCATGCTGGAAGACCCAGCCACGACCCATCTTCAATGCTCTTACTGAGGGAAGGAGGTTGTTGGCCAAGATTTCGCGATACATGGCCCCATCCATCCTCCCCTCAATACGGTGCAGTCGTCCTGTCCCCTTTGCAGAAAAGCATCCCCAAAGAATGATGTTTCCACCTCCATGCTTCACGGTTGGGATGGTGTTCTTGGGGTTGTACTCATCCTTCTTCTTCCTCCAAACACAGCGAGTGGAGTTTAGACCAAAAAGCTATATTTTTGTCTCATCAGACCACATGACCTTCTCCCATTCCTCCTCTGGATCATCCAGATGGTCATTGGCAAACTTCAGACGGGCCTGGACATGCGCTGGTTTGAGTAGGGGGACCTTGCGTGCGCTGCAGGATTTTAATCCATGACGGCGTAGTGTATTACTAATGGTTTTCTTTGAGACTGTGGTCCCAGCTCTCTTCAGGTCATTGACCAGGTCCTGCCGTGTAGTTCTGGGCTGATCCCTCACCTTCCTCATGATCATTGATGCCCCACGAGGTGAGATCTTGCATGGTGCCCCAGACCGAGGGAGATTGACTGTCATCTTGAACTTCTTCCATTTTCTAATAATAATTCCAACAGTTGTTGCCTTCTCACCAAGCTGCTTGCCTATTGTCCTGTAGCCCATCACAGCCTTGTGCAGGTCTACAATTTTATCCCTGATGTCCTTACACAGCTCTCTGGTCTTGGCCATTGTGGAGAGGTTGGAGTGTTTGATTGAGTGTGTGGACAGGTGTCTTTTATACAGGTAACGAGTTCAAACAGGTGCAGTTAATACAGGTAATGAGTGGAGAACAGGAGGGCTTCTTAAAGAAAAACTAACAGGTCTGTGAGAGCCGGTATTCTTACTGGTTGGTAGGTGATCAAATACTTATGTCATGCAATAAAATGCAAATTAATTATTTAAAAATCATACAATGTGATTTTCTGGATTTTTGTTTTAGATTCCGTCTCTCACAGTTGAAGTGTACCTATGATCAAAATTACAGACCCCTACATGCTTTGTAAGTAGGAAAACCTGCAAACTCGGCAGTGTATCAAATACTTGTTCTCCTCACTGTAGACATCCTGAGTTAGGCCTGTGGAAATCTTATTTTCTATATATCATGACACATGCTGACAGTATAGGGTTAGTATATGTTCTCAGCACATACAATGCTCTTGACTGAGGTCCATATCAGGGTCTTTATGTGTATTTTCATGTGCTAAATAAGGACCATTTCTGATGCTTATTTCAGTTTGGAGGACATATTCAATCATTTGACAAACATTAAATCCATATCTTTCTTTCAGACACTATACTTTTTGTATTCGCTCTGGATAAAGGCTTGGGAGAAACAAAGAAGTGAGAAGCTGTTCAGAAAATACCTCAAAGAAGTTAACTCTAAAATGATGATTAGCTAATTTGAGTAAGGGTAACGTTAGCTAGCTAGGCTTGATCATGGGTTTGAGATAGTAGTCAGTAAGGGTAACGTTAGCTAGCTAGGCTTGATAATGGGTTTGAGATAGTAGTCAGTTAGCTAGGCTTGATCATGGGTTTGAGATAGTAGTCAGTTAGCTAGGCTTGATCATGGGTTTGAGATAGAGGTTTGCCTTTCCGTGCCTTGTATAGTCTACTACTGCTGTCATATGTCACCTTCATGTGAAGAACCACAAGGATTTTCAGCGCCTGAACAGGTCAAATCATTTGGCCACTGGACATTTCATGAGTTGGATTTAGCCAATTTTTGATCAGACATGAGAAAGAAACATTAAAATATCTATGATTCACCTCATATAAGGATATCTATTGAAATGATACATCTTTTAGAAGTACGGCTACATAGATGATCAAGTAATTACTACAGATGTGAAAATATGTGGATTCATTCATGCCTGAGTATAAAGGCTTGGATATTTCAGGATGTTGACCCTTTCCGGAGTTAGAATATTCTGTATGTACAGTTGAAGTCAGAAGTTTACATCCACTTAGGTTGAAGTCATTAAAACTCATTTCTCAACCACTCCACATATTTCATGTTAACAAACTATAGTTTGACACAAGTAATTCTTCCAACAATTGTTTACAGACAGATTATTTCACTTATAATTCACTATATCACAATTCCAGTGGGTCAGAAGTTTACATACACAAAGTTGACTGTGCCTTTAAATAGCTGGAAAATTCCAGAAAATGTAGACCTCCACAAGTCTGGTTCATCCTTGGGAGCAATTTCCAAACGCCTGAAGGTATTTTGGCAGGGCTGGTAAAAAAAGATTTCTGCCACAATGGCTGGTGAACCAAAAAGTTAGTTTCAGGCCACATTAGATAACCCTAACCCTCTTCATTACATATCATCACATTAGATAACCCTAACCCTCTTCATTACATATCATCACATTAGATAACCCTAACCCTCTTCATTACATATCATCACATTAGATAACCCTAACCCTCTTCATTACATATCATCACATTAGATAACCCTAACCCTCTTCATTACATATCATCACATTAGATAACCCTAACCCTCTTCATTACATATCATCACATTAGATAACCCTAACCCTCTTCATTACATATCATCACATTAGATAACCCTAACCCTCTTCATTACATATCATCACATTAGATAACCCTAACCCTCTTCATTACATATCATCACATTAGATAACCCTAACCCTCTTCATTACATATCATCACAACTCCACAGTGGAAAAACTAACTTTATTAAAAAAAATACCCCTTTGTCTATTTTCATGAATTAATATCAAATGATTTTATCAAAGATTAAAATATGACAGTCTCTAATGGATTTCAGTCTAATGATTTCCATAGAAACTGGGTGAAAAGTGCATCAGTTAAGACGGTTCCCTATTGGAGTACAGTAAACATCATCATCACCACATCATCATCCCCACATCATCATCATCATCATCATCCATCGCACTCCTCTTCATCATGGTTCCCTGAGTGTGTATCTGGTGGAAAGTCATTACACCTTAGAGAAGGCTGTCAGCAGGGCTCCAGCTAGAACCAATGAGAACGCCATGCCCAGGATGAGGAAGTTATGCCAACCCTGAGGAGAGAGAGAAGAGGTTATTTAAGCAATAAGGCCAGAGGGGGTGTGGTATATTATCTAGGGCTGTTCTATAAGGCCAGAGGGGGTGTGGTATATTATCTAAGGGCTGTTCTATAAGGCCAGAGGGGGTGTGGTATATTATCTAAGGGCTGTTCTATAAGGCCAGAGGGGGTGTGGTATATTATCTAAGGGCTGTTCTATAAGGCCAGAGGGGGTGTGGTATATTATCTAAGGGCTGTTCTATAAGGCCAGAGGGGGTGTGGTATATTATCTAGGGCTGTTCTATAAGGCCAGAGGGGGTGTGGTATATTATCTAGGGCTGTTCTATAAGGCCAGAGGGGGTGTGGTATATTATCTAAGGGCTGTTCTATAAGGCCAGAGGGGGTGTGGTATATTATCTAAGGGCTGTTCTATAAGGCCAGAGGGGGTGTGGTATATTATCTAAGGGCTGTTCTATAAGGCCAGAGGGGGTGTGGTATATTATCTAAGGGCTGTTCTATAAGGCCAGAGGGGGTGTGGTATATTATCTAAGGGCTGTTCTATAAGGCCAGAGGGGGTGTGGTATATTATCTAAGGGCTGTTCTATAAGGCCAGAGGGGGTGTGGTATATTATCTAAGGGCTGTTCTATAAGGCCAGAGGGGGTGTGGTATATTATCTAAGGGCTGTTCTATAAGGCCAGAGGGGGTGTGGTATATTATCTAGGGCTGTTCTATAAGGCCAGAGGGGGTGTGGTATATTATCTAAGGGCTGTTCTATAAGGCCAGAGGGGGTGTGGTATATTATCTAGGGCTGTTCTATAAGGCCAGAGGGGGTGTGGTATATTATCTAAGGGCTGTTCTATAAGGCCAGAGGGGGTGTGGTATATTATCTAAGGGCTGTTCTATAAGGCCAGAGGGGGTGTGGTATATTATCTAAGGGCTGTTCTATAAGGCCAGAGGGGGTGTGGTATATTATCTAAGGGCTGTTCTATAAGGCCAGAGGGGGTGTGGTATATTATCTAAGGGCTGTTCTATAAGGCCAGAGGGGGTGTGGTATATTATCTAAGGGCTGTTCTATAAGGCCAGAGGGGGTGTGGTATATTATCTAAGGGCTGTTCTATAAGGCCAGAGGGGGTGTGGTATATTATCTAAGGGCTGTTCTATAAGGCCAGAGGGGGTGTGGTATATTATCTAAGGGCTGTTCTATAAGGCCAGAGGGGGTGTGGTATATTATCTAAGGGCTGTTCTATAAGGCCAGAGGGGGTGTGGTATATTATCTAAGGGCTGTTCTATAAGGCCAGAGGGGGTGTGGTATATTATCTAAGGGCTGTTCTATAAGGCCAGAGGGGGTGTGGTATATTATCTAAGGGCTGTTCTATAAGGCCAGAGGGGGTGTGGTATATTATCTAAGGGCTGTTCTATAAGGCCAGAGGGGGTGTGGTATATTATCTAAGGGCTGTTCTATAAGGCCAGAGGGGGTGTGGTATATTATCTAAGGGCTGTTCTATAAGGCCAGAGGGGGTGTGGTATATTATCTAGGGCTGTTCTATAAGGCCAGAGGGGGTGTGGTATATTATCTAGGGCTGTTCTATAAGGCCAGAGGGGGTGTGGTATATTATCTAAGGGCTGTTCTATAAGGCCAGAGGGGGTGTGGTATATTATCTAAGGGCTGTTCTATAAGGCCAGAGGGGGTGTGGTATATTATCTAGGGCTGTTCTATAAGGCCAGAGGGGGTGTGGTATATTATCTAGGGCTGTTCTATAAGGCCAGAGGGGGTGTGGTATATTATCTAAGGGCTGTTCTATAAGGCCAGAGGGGGTGTGGTATATTATCTAAGGGCTGTTCTATAAAGGCCAGAGGGGGTGTGGTATATTATCTAGGGCTGTTCTATAAGGCCAGAGGGGGTGTGGTATATTATCTAAGGGCTGTTCTATAAGGCCAGAGGGGGTGTGGTATATTATCTAGGGCTGTTCTATAAGGCCAGAGGGGGTGTGGTATATTATCTAAGGGCTGTTCTATAAGGCCAGAGGGGGTGTGGTATATTATCTAAGGGCTGTTCTATAAGGCCAGAGGGGGTGTGGTATATTATCTAAGGGCTGTTCTATAAGGCCAGAGGGGGTGTGGTATATTATCTAGGGCTGTTCTTTAAGGCCAGAGGGGGTGTGGTATATTATCTAAGGGCTGTTCTATAAGGCCAGAGGGGGTGTGGTATATTATCTAAGGGCTGTTCTATAAGGCCAGAGGGGGTGTGGTATATTATCTAGGGCTGTTCTATAAGGCCAGAGGGGGTGTGGTATATTATCTAAGGGCTGTTCTATAAGGCCAGAGGGGGTGTGGTATATTATCTAGGGCTGTTCTATAAGGCCAGAGGGGGTGTGGTATATTATCTAAGGGCTGTTCTATAAGGCCAGAGGGGGTGTGGTATATTATCTAGGGCTGTTCTATAAGGCCAGAGGGGGTGTGGTATATTATCTAGGGCTGTTCTATAAGGCCAGAGGGGGTGTGGTATATTATCTAGGGCTGTTCTATAAGGCCAGAGGGGGTGTGGTATATTATCTAAGGGCTGTTCTATAAGGCCAGAGGGGGTGTGGTATATTATCTAAGGGCTGTTCTATAAGGCCAGAGGGGGTGTGGTATATTATCTAAGGGCTGTTCTATAAGGCCAGAGGGGGTGTGGTATATTATCTAAGGGCTGTTCTATAAGGCCAGAGGGGGTGTGGTATATTATCTAGGGCTGTTCTATAAGGCCAGAGGGGGTGTGGTATATTATCTAAGGGCTTATATTATACCAACATAATGGCCATATACCACAAACCCTGAGGTGTCTTACTGCTATTATAAACTGGTTACCAACGTAATTAGAGCAGTAAAAATAAATGTACCACGGCTGTCAGCCAATCAGCATTCAGGGCTCCAACCACCCAGTTTATAATGAATATTAGCTCCTTCTGCCTAAATGTTGCAGTCGTGACGCAAGTAGCGCTATGCTTTCACATTCTCCCATGTTTCTCATTTGACCAGCTGTTTTCAGAAACTGGTATTGTTGAATTTGTTTGTCCTATTGACAGATTTACTTGCAACATAGTATTTAGCGATCTTCTAGCCTAGTGTTTGATATGCAATGCGATCTCATCTGTCATGAACAGTCCTGACGAGAGAGAACGTTTCTATGGTGAAATCACAGCCTCAACAGCTCATAGTGATTTGCTTTATTTGCACCAAAGAAAACAAGTGATCGATAAAAACAAATAAAATAAAACCGTTTGGTTGGAAGCCCAAGGACTTACATGAAAACCACACCACAAAAAAACCAGATAATACATCAGTACTCAAATAGTTTGTTAAAATGGATATAAATAAATACATGCAGCTAGAGACAGACCTAAACAGACGCAGATGCAGCTACTTACTTATTCTGGCTGCACTGTTTGACTTGGCTGTGTTGCCGTAGTTGGGAACGTTCCCAGCTTACATAGCAATCAAACAAAGAAAATGACAGCAACCTAACCTATCCAGTTAATGACTAGTGCGCATGTCACAACCACGTGGTCCATTGTCTCCAAGATAACGTTCAGTCACCGTTTATCCCTTAAAGAAAGGATCATTCTGCTACTATTCATCATCTCCAGCACCAAACCAGTGTCTACATGTGAAAACCGCAAAGATGAGAAAATGTTTCTCTGTAACATCACAGGGAAGAATGAATAGTGATTTTTTAACCTGCAATGGGAGGGTATGTTCTTGCTCCCCACATGACTGTGAATCTCATAGTGTTTGGAAATCACTGTTTTTAAAATGTAACTTTTGATGGTCATCAGGTTGAACTTGATATTGTTTCCACATATGTAGACATTGTGCTGAGATAATTAAAATGAGGTTGAAAGTTGCCCAATAAAGGATGAGTAAGTTATTTCAGAAGCAGATTCATTACTTGCCAACAACAGCTGCAAATCCCAATAAAACGACATGATGTTTTGAAGTTCCCTTTCCTTGCTTTACGTAACAAAACTATCATAAATCTAGCAAAGACGTTTTGTGGGTCAGAGTCCAGTATTTATTTAGTTTCATAGCACAAACATTTGCTAGAAAGTCTTTCACACTGGCTTTAGTCAGGCCCTGCCCGGCCAAATCTAGAGGGGTTGCCTAGCAACACGTGCCTCGGAGGGAGACAACGTTCTGCATAGCACGACAAATGCCTCGGTCCGCTGATCACCTCCTCTTCCTCCTAGTTACCTGTACTGACACTGCCTCGGTCCTCTGATCACCTCCTCTTCCTCCTAGTTACCTGTACTGACACTGCCTCGGTCCTCTGATCACCTCCTCTTCCTCATAGTTACCTTTACTGACACTGCCTCGGTCCTCTGATCACCTCCTCTTCCTCATAGTTACCTGTACTGACACTGCCTCGGTCCTCTGATCACCTCCTCTTCCTCCTAGTTACCTGTACTGACACTGCCTCGGTCCTCTGATCACCTCCTCTTCCTCATAGTTACCTGTACTGACACTGCCTCGGCCCTCTGATCATCTCCTCTTCCTCCTAGTTACCTGTACTGACACTGCCTCGGTCCTCTGATCACCTCCTCTTCCTCCTAGTTACCTGTACTGACACTGCCTCGGTCCGCTGATCACCTCCTCTTCCTCCTAGTTACCTGTACTGACACTGCCTCGGTCCTCTGATCACCTCCTCTTCCTCCTAGTTACCTGTACTGACACTGCCTCGGTCCTCTGATCACCTCCTCTTCCTCCTAGTTACCTGTACTGACACTGCCTCGGTCCTCTGATCACCTCCTCTTCCTCCTAGTTACCTGTACTGACACTGCCTCGGTCCGCTGATCACCTCCTCTTCCTCCAGTAGCCAATCGGATGCCAGGAAATTACTCAGTGTTCCAGCTCAGCTAACTTGCTAAATAGCGATTTTTGTAAATTAACTTTGACAAAAAAATATGCACAATCGTTTGTCTCTACATTAACTAACATATTCCTCTCAATTGAAAATGTTTTGCTTGACTCGTTATGACGTTATAATTACTTTCATTTGCTTCCACCGTAATGTTTTTGTCAGCCATCTTTGCTTTACAAAGTCACCAGCGATGGGTCAAATTCATCATTGGAACCACTCGATATGATTGGTCAAATAAAACCTTGGGACCCAAATGCATAAAGAGTGTTTTACCTCCCCCTGTGAGGGTTAGGGTCTGGAGCAATGAAGCCGTGACGCTGGGTACCTCTACCTCCCCCTGTGAGGGTTAGGGTCTGGAGCAATGAAGCCGTGACGCTGGGTACCTCTACCTCCCCCTGTGAGGGTTAGGGTCTGGAGCAATGAAGCCGTGACGCTGGGTACCTCTACCTCCCCCTGTGAGGGTTAGGGTCTGGAGCAATGAAGCCGTGACGCTGGGTACCTCTACCTCCCCCTGTGAGGGTTAGGGTCTGGAGCAATGAAGCCGTGACGCTGGGTACCTCTACCTCCCCCTGTGAGGGTTAGGGTCTGGAGTAATGAAGCCGTGACGCTGGGTACCTCTACCTCCCCCTGTGAGGGTTAGGGTCTGGAGTAATGAAGCCGTGACGCTGGGTACCTCTACCTCCCCCTGTGAGGGTTAGGGTCTGGAGCAATGAAGCCGTGACGCTGGGTACCTCTACCTCCCCCTGTGAGGGTTAGGGTCTGGAGCAATGAAGCCGTGACGCTGGGTACCTCTACCTCCCCCTGTGAGGGTTAGGGTCTGGAGCAATGAAGCCGTGACGCTGGGTACCTCTACCTTCCCCTGTGAGGGTTAGGGTCTGGAGCAATGAAGCCGTGACGCTGGGTACCTCTACCTCCCCCTGTGAGGGTTAGGGTCTGGAGCAATGAAGCCGTGACGCTGGGTACCTCTACCTCCCGCTGTGAGGGTTAGGGTCTGGAGCAATGAAGCCGTGACGCTGGGTACCTCTACCTCCCCCTGTGAGGGTTAGGGTCTGGAGCAATGAAGCCGTGACGCTGGGTACCTCTACCTTCCCCTGTGAGGGTTAGGGTCTGGAGCAATGAAGCCGTGACGCTGGGTACCTCTACCTCCCCCTGTGAGGGTTAGGGTCTGGAGCAATGAAGCCGTGACGCTGGGTACCTCTACCTCCCCCTGTGAGGGTTAGGGTCTGGAGCAATGAAGCCGTGACGCTGGGTACCTCTACCTTCCCCTGTGAGGGTTAGGGTCTGGAGCAATGAAGCCGTGACGCTGGGTACCTCTACCTCCCCCTGTGAGGGTTAGGGTTAGGGTTGATTTCTATAGGTCTGCTTTAACCCTTCAATGTGTACCAACAAACGGGTGTGATCGTTCTATAGTGGTCCCTGCAGTGTACGCTCAAACTGGTGTGATTAGAACACTTATTTAGAACATCCAGTTTCGATTGATGGAACAGTCAGCGTAACGAGTTGGCAACATTGTTTTTCTTTTCAAAAACAGTCCTTACAACATTATGTCCTGAATGTGACCAGTTTATTTTTGAATGCAATGTTCAGACATTCACAAAAGTGGTGACAGCAATAACACAAATCATCCAAACCGGAAAATGTAGGCTACATTAGTCCTAGGGCTAACTACAGAAACCATCATATGAATTAGCTAATAGAAATGACTATTTACACTTCATCACATCACGGGTTGATCACCATTGATCTAAATAATTGAGAAAAACACTTTCTAAAAATCAGAAGAGGAGACAAGATGAGTTGGGTCTGTTTGCAGTATGCTGAAGGGGGTGTGTCGTCTACCATCATTCACTTCTGCAAGTTTACTTGAAAGAGTAAACCATCCCTCAACTAATTTTGTTATAACATCTTTGGGCTGAAATACGTTTTCGTGACACCCAGAATGCATTGTATAATCGGAATGCATGATTTGTCACCAGTACTTGAAACCGTGAATACATTATGCTCCATCCATCCATACATACAATAAAATGCTGCAGTAGAAACGACATGCTGCAGTAGAAACGACAACACAATATACAGACAATAAGGCCCTTACTTTGAAAGGAACACACACATGTCCAAAGGTATTATTTGTAAGGAAAACAACAATGAAGGCGATGCGAATGCCAGCCATAAAATGTTCCAGGGGGAAAATGTTTGTTCTGGACTGAGGAAATGTCTGCATACCTTGATCTGGGGAAACACTGAGGAGGCGGAAGACACCTCAACTCAAACTGTTGTTAGAAAACTATTTCAAATATAGCCTATAGATAATTATCAGGCAGCGTGTCTTGGTTTGAGGGCAGCATGAGTTAACTGTCCTATTGCGTAACAATCACATTTTGGAACAATGAGTGCTTTCTGACATCATACTCATAATAAAAACTCACCCTGGGGCGACCGTTAAAGATATTTGGAACGCAAACGTGAAAAAGGTTAACATGTCTCTATAAGTTTGCTTTGGTAATATGTGGTAACATTTTACATGGCAACAAATATGTTTTAAATAGAATGGTCCCTTACCTTGACCTCCTTAAAGACCACCACTCCCCAAAGTGCTGCAATCAGACCAGGACCCTACACACACAGAGAGAGAGAGAGAGAGACACACACACTTACTATAGTACTGCTGTTATATTAATATAGTGCTGTTTTATTATTATTGTTATTATAGTACTACCGTAGTACTGCTGTTATATTAATATAGTACTGTTTTATTATTATTGTTATTATAGTACTACCGTAGTACTGCTGTTATATTAATATAGTGCTGTTTTATTATTATTATTATTATTATTATAATTATAATTATTATTATTATAGTACTACCGTAGTACTGCTGTTATACTAATATAGTACTGCCATAGTATCAACTTAGTATGAATGTAGTATCAATATAGTACGGAGTAATATTAACATAGTGCTGCAGTAGTATCAACATAGTGCTGCTGTAGTATCAGCATAGTACTGCTGTAGTATTAATATAGTACTGCTGTAGTATCACTATAGTACAGCTATAATATTAATATAGTACTGCCGTAGTATCAATATAGTGCAGCTGTAATATTAATACAGGTACTGCTGTAGTATTAATATGGTACTGCTGTAGTATTAATATAGTACTGCTGTAGTATCACTATAGTACAGCTATAATATTAATATAGTACTGCCGTAGTATTAATATAGTGCAGCTGTAATATTAATATAGTACTGCTGTAGTATTAATATAGTACTGCTGTAGTATTAATATAGTACTGCTGTAGTATCAATATAGTACAGCTATAATATTAATATAGTACTGCCGTAGTATCAATATAGTGCAGCTGTAATATTAATATAGTACTGCTGTAGTATTAATATAATACTGCTGTAGTATTAATATAGTACTGCTGTAGTATCAATATAGTACTGCTGTAGTATCAATATAGTACAGCTATAATATTAATATAGTACTGCCGTAGTATCAATATAGTGCAGCTGTAATATTCATATAGTACTGCTGTAGTATTAATATAGGGCTGTAGTATTAATATAGTACTGCTGTAGTATTAATATAGTACTGCTGTTATATTAATATAGTGCTGTTTTATTATTATTATTATTATTATTATTATTGTAGTACTACCGTAGTACTGCTGTTATATTAATATAGTACTGTTTTATTATTATTATTATTGTTATTATAGTACTACCGTAGTACTGCTGTTATATTAATATAGTACTGTTTTATTATTATTATTATTATTATTGTTATTATAGTACTACCGTAGTACTGCTGTTATATTAATATAGTACTGTTTTATTAATATTATTATTATTATTATTGTAGTACTACCGTAGTACTGCTGTTATATTAATATAGTACTGTTTTATTATTATTATAGGACTACCGTAGTACTGCTGTTATTTTAATATAGTACTGTTTAATTATTATTATTATAGTACTACCGTAGTACTGCTGTTATATTAATATAGTACTGTTTTATTATTATTATTGTTATTATAGTACTACCGTAGTACTGCTGTTATATTAATATAGTATTGCTGTAGTATTAATATAGGGCTGCTGTAGTATTAATATAGTACAGCTATAATATGAATATAGGGCTGTAGTATTAATATAGTACTGCTGTAGTATTAATATAGTACTGCTGTAGTATCAATATAGTACTGCTGTAGTATCAATATAGTGCAGCTGTAATATTAATATAGTACTGCTGTAGTATTAATAGAGGGCTGTAGTATTAATATAGTACTGCTGTAGTATTAATATAGGCTGTAGTATTAATATAGTACAGCTATAATATTAATATAGGGCTGTAGTATTAATATAGGGCTGTAGTATTAATATAGTACTGCTGTAGTATTAATATAGTACTGCTGTAGTATCAATATAGTGCAGCTGTAATATTAATATAGTACAGCTATAGTATTAATATAGGCTGTAGTATTAATATAGGCTGTAGTATTAATATAGTACTGCTGTAGTATTAATATAGGCTGTAGTATTAATATAGTACAGCTATAATATTAATATAGTACTGCCGTAGTATTAATATAGTACAGCAATAATATTAATATAGTACTGCTGTAGTATTAATATAGTACTGCTGTAGTATTAATATAGTACTGCTGTAGTATTAATATAGGGCTGTAGTATTAATATAGTACTGCTGTAGTATTAATATAGTACAGCTATAGTATTAATATAGTACAGCTATAATATTCATATAGTACTGCTGTAGTATTAATATAAGGCTGTAGTATTAATATAATACTGCTGTAGTATTAATATAGTACTGCTGTAGTATCAATATAGTACTGCTGTAGTATCAATATAGTACAGCTATAATATTAATATAGTACTGCCGTAGTATCAATATAGTGCAGCTGTAATATTCATATAGTACTGCTGTAGTATTAATATAGGGCTGTAGTATTAATATAGTACTGCTGTAGTATTAATATAGTACTGCTGTTATATTAATATAGTGCTGTTTTATTATTATTATTATTATTATTGTAGTACTACCGTAGTACTGCTGTTATATTAATATAGTACTGTTTTATTATTATTATTATTGTTATTATAGTACTACCGTAGTACTGCTGTTATATTAATATAGTACTGTTTTATTATTATTATTATTATTATTGTTATTATAGTACTACCGTAGTACTGCTGTTATATTAATATAGTACTGTTTTATTAATATTATTATTATTATTATTGTAGTACTACCGTAGTACTGCTGTTATATTAATATAGTACTGTTTTATTATTATTATAGGACTACCGTAGTACTGCTGTTATTTTAATATAGTACTGTTTAATTATTATTATTATAGTACTACCGTAGTACTGCTGTTATATTAATATAGTACTGTTTTATTATTATTATTGTTATTATAGTACTACCGTAGTACTGCTGTTATATTAATATAGTATTGCTGTAGTATTAATATAGGGCTGCTGTAGTATTAATATAGTACAGCTATAATATGAATATAGGGCTGTAGTATTAATATAGTACTGCTGTAGTATTAATATAGTACTGCTGTAGTATCAATATAGTACTGCTGTAGTATCAATATAGTGCAGCTGTAATATTAATATAGTACTGCTGTAGTATTAATAGAGGGCTGTAGTATTAATATAGTACTGCTGTAGTATTAATATAGGCTGTAGTATTAATATAGTACAGCTATAATATTAATATAGGGCTGTAGTATTAATATAGGGCTGTAG
Organism: Thymallus thymallus; assembly: GCA_023634145.1. Taxonomy (NCBI): domain Eukaryota; kingdom Metazoa; phylum Chordata; class Actinopteri; order Salmoniformes; family Salmonidae; genus Thymallus; species Thymallus thymallus. Next base: position 76,670 of record JAKYLM010000126.1, on the reverse strand, counting down.
TATTAATATAGTACTGCTGTAGTATTAATATAGTACTGCTGTAGTATCAATATAGTGCAGCTGTAATATTAATATAGTACAGCTATAGTATTAATATAGGCTGTAGTATTAATATAGGCTGTAGTATTAATATAGTACTGCTGTAGTATTAATATAGGCTGTAGTATTAATATAGTACAGCTATAATATTAATATAGTACTGCCGTAGTATTAATATAGTACAGCAATAATATTAATATAGTACTGCTGTAGTATTAATATAGTACTGCTGTAGTATTAATATAGTACTGCTGTAGTATTAATATAGGGCTGTAGTATTAATATAGTACTGCTGTAGTATTAATATAGTACAGCTATAGTATTAATATAGTACAGCTATAATATTCATATAGTACTGCTGTAGTATTAATATAAGGCTGTAGTATTAAAACTCACCGTGGTTATTATGGGGAAACTGACCACAGCGCTCAGGTAGTTGTTGGCCAGAAACCAGCAGCAGGTAGCAACACCCCACATTACGCCAGAGACAAAGCCTGGACAAACACAAACACACACACACACACACACACACACACACACACACACACACACACACACACACACACACACACACACACACACACACACACACACACACACACACACACACACACACACACACACACACACACACACACACACACACACACACACACACACACACACACACACACACACACACACACACACACACACACACACACACACACACACACACACACACACAGTGTAAATAACCCTACAATCTAAGCAGGCAGTAGACCTCTAGTCTGGGAGTGTGTGGGTACCAGGCAGTAGACCTCTAGTCTGGGAGTGTGTGGGTACCAGGCAGTAGACCTCTAGTCTGGGAGTGTATCAGGTAGTATAACTCTAGGGTAGACTCTAGGTGTGTACCAGGTAGTATAACTCTAGGGTAGACTCTAGGTGTGTATGTACCAGGTAGTATAACTCTAGGGTAGACTCTAGGTGTGTACCAGGTAGTATAACTCTAGGGTAGACTCTAGGTGTGTACCAGGTAGTATAACTCTAGGGTAGACTCTAGGTGTGTACCAGGTAGTATAACTCTAGGGTAGACTATAAGTGTGTACCAGGTAGTATAACTCTAGGGTAGACTCTAGGTGTGTATGTATCAGGTAGTATAACTCTAGGGTAGACTCTAGGTGTGTATGTATCAGGTAGTATAACTCTAGGGTAGACTCTAGGTGTGTATGTATCAGGTAGTATAACTCTAGGGTAGACTCTAGGTGTGTATGTACCAGGTAGTATAACTCTAGGGTAGACTCTAGGTGTGTACCAGGTAGTATAACTCTAGGGTAGACTCTAGGTGTGTACCAGGTAGTATAACTCTAGGGTAGACTCTAGGTGTGTACCAGGTAGTATAACTCTAGGGTAGACTCTAGGTGTGTACCAGGTAGTATAACTCTAGGGTAGACTCTAGGTGTGTACCAGGTAGTATAACTCTAGGTGTGTACCAGGTAGTATAACTCTAGGGTAGACTCTAGGTGTGTACCAGGTAGTATAACTCTAGGGTAGACTATAAGTGTGTATCAGGTAGTATAACTCTAGGGTAGATTAGGTGTGTATGTATCAGGTAGTATAACTCTAGGGTAGACTCTAGGTGTGTACCAGGTAGTATAACTCTAGGGTAGACTCTAGGTGTGTACCAGGTAGTATAACTCTAGGGTAGACTCTAGGTGTGTACCAGGTAGTATAACTCTAGGGTAGACTATAAGTGTGTACCAGGTAGTATAACTCTAGGGTAGACTCTAGGTGTGTATGTATCAGGTAGTATAACTCTAGGGTAGACTCTAGGTGTGTATGTACCAGGTAGTATAACTCTAGGGTAGACTCTAGGTGTGTACCAGGTAGTATAACTCTAGGGTAGACTCTAGGTGTGTACCAGGTAGTATAACTCTAGGGTAGACTCTAGGTGTGTACCAGGTAGTATAACTCTAGGGTAGACTATAAGTGTGTATCAGGTAGTATAACTCTAGGGTAGATTAGGTCTGTATGTATCAGGTAGTATAACTCTAGGGTAGACTCTAGGTGTGTACCAGGTAGTATAACTCTAGGGTAGACTCTAGGTGTGTACCAGGTAGTATAACTCTAGGGTAGACCATGGTGTGTACCAGGTAGTATAACTCTAGGGTAGACTATAAGTGTGTACCAGGTAGTATAACTCTAGGGTAGACTATAGGTGTGTATGTATCAGGTAGTATAACTCTAGGGTAGACTCTAGGTGTGTATGTATCAGGTAGTATAACTCTAGGGTAGACTCTAGGTGTGTATGTACCAGGTAGTATAACTCTAGGGTAGACTCTAGGTGTGTACCAGGTAGTATAACTCTAGGGTAGACTCTAGGTGTGTACCAGGTAGTATAACTCTAGGGTAGACTCTAGGTGTGTACCAGGTAGTATAACTCTAGGGTAGACTCTAGGTGTGTACCAGGTAGTATAACTCTAGGGTAGACTCTAGGTGTGTACCAGGTAGTATAACTCTAGGTGTGTACCAGGTAGTATAACTCTAGGGTAGACTCTAGGTGTGTATGTACCAGGTAGTATAACTCTAGGGTAGACTCTAGGTGTGTACCAGGTAGTATAACTCTAGGGTAGACTCTAGGTGTGTACCAGGTAGTATAACTCTAGGGTAGACCATGGTGTGTACCAGGTAGTATAACTCTAGGGTAGACTCTAGGTGTGTACCAGGTAGTATAACTCTAGGGTAGACTCTAGGTGTGTACCAGGTAGTATAACTCTAGGGTAGACTCTAGGTGTGTACCAGGTAGTATAACTCTAGGGTAGACTATAAGTGTGTACCAGGTAGTATAACTCTAGGGTAGACTCTAGGTGTGTATGTATCAGGTAGTATAACTCTAGGGTAGACTCTAGGTGTGTATGTACCAGGTAGTATAACTCTAGGGTAGACTCTAGGTGTGTACCAGGTAGTATAACTCTAGGGTAGACTCTAGGTGTGTACCAGGTAGTATAACTCTAGGGTAGACTCTAGGTGTGTACCAGGTAGTATAACTCTAGGGTAGACTATAAGTGTGTATCAGGTAGTATAACTCTAGGGTAGATTAGGTCTGTATGTATCAGGTAGTATAACTCTAGGGTAGACTCTAGGTGTGTACCAGGTAGTATAACTCTAGGGTAGACTCTAGGTGTGTACCAGGTAGTATAACTCTAGGGTAGACCATGGTGTGTACCAGGTAGTATAACTCTAGGGTAGACTATAAGTGTGTACCAGGTAGTATAACTCTAGGGTAGACTATAGGTGTGTATGTATCAGGTAGTATAACTCTAGGGTAGACTCTAGGTGTGTATGTATCAGGTAGTATAACTCTAGGGTAGACTCTAGGTGTGTATGTACCAGGTAGTATAACTCTAGGGTAGACTCTAGGTGTGTACCAGGTAGTATAACTCTAGGGTAGACTCTAGGTGTGTACCAGGTAGTATAACTCTAGGGTAGACTCTAGGTGTGTACCAGGTAGTATAACTCTAGGGTAGACTCTAGGTGTGTACCAGGTAGTATAACTCTAGGGTAGACTCTAGGTGTGTACCAGGTAGTATAACTCTAGGTGTGTACCAGGTAGTATAACTCTAGGGTAGACTCTAGGTGTGTATGTACCAGGTAGTATAACTCTAGGGTAGACTCTAGGTGTGTACCAGGTAGTATAACTCTAGGGTAGACTCTAGGTGTGTACCAGGTAGTATAACTCTAGGGTAGACCATGGTGTGTACCAGGTAGTATAACTCTAGGGTAGACTCTAGGTGTGTACCAGGTAGTATAACTCTAGGGTAGACTCTAGGTGTGTACCAGGTAGTATAACTCTAGGGTAGACTATAAGTGTGTATCAGGTAGTATAACTCTAGGGTAGATTAGGTCTGTATGTATCAGGTAGTATAACTCTAGGGTAGACTCTAGGTGTGTACCAGGTAGTATAACTCTAGGGTAGACTCTAGGTGTGTACCAGGTAGTATAACTCTAGGGTAGACCATGGTGTGTACCAGGTAGTATAACTCTAGGGTAGACTATAAGTGTGTACCAGGTAGTATAACTCTAGGGTAGACTCTAGGTGTGTATGTATCAGGTAGTATAACTCTAGGGTAGACTCTAGGTGTGTATGTATCAGGTAGTATAACTCTAGGGTAGATTAGGTCTGTATGTATCAGGTAGTATAACTCTAGGGTAGACTCTAGGTGTGTACCAGGTAGTATAACTCTAGGGTAGACTCTAGGTGTGTATGTATCAGGTAGTATAACTCTAGGGTAGACTCTTGGTGTGTATGTACCAGGTAGTATAACTCTAGGGTAGACTCTAGGTGTGTATGTATCAGGTAGTATAACTCTAGGGTAGACTCTAGGTGTGTATGTATCAGGTAGTATAACTCTAGGGTAGACTCTAGGTGTGTACCAGGTAGTATAACTCTAGGGTAGACTCTAGGTGTGTACCAGGTAGTATAACTCTAGGGTAGACTCTAGGTGTGTACCAGGTAGTATAACTCCAGGGTAGACTCTAGGTGTGTACCAGGTAGTATAACTCTAGGGTAGACTCTAGGTGTGTACCAGGTAGTATAACTCCAGGGTAGACTCTGGGTGTGTACCAGGTAGTATAACTCCAGGGTAGACTCTGGGTGTGTACCAGGTAGTATAACTCTAGGGTAGACTCTGGGTGTGTACCAGGTAGTATAACTCCAGGGTAGACTCTGGGTGTGTACCAGGTAGTATAACTCCAGGGTAGACTCTGGGTGTGTACCAGGTAGTATAACTCTAGGGTAGACTCTAGGTGTGTACCAGGTAGTATAACTCTAGGGTAGACTCTAGGTGTGTACCAGGTAGTATAACTCCAGGGTAGACTCTAGGTGTGTACCAGGTAGTATAACTCTAGGGTAGACTCTAGGTGTGTACCAGGTAGTATAACTCCAGGGTAGACTCTGGGTGTGTTCTTCATGGCAGCGCAGTAGATCAGGAAGTAGACAGTACTGGTCAGGAATATCCCACTGAACTGGGCAAACACATAGTCCAGATCTATACACAGAGAGAGAGAGAGAGAGAGAGAGGAAATAAAATATCAGCAAGGTGCTGTTGGAGACAGATATATAGAGAATGTAACGTTGTATCTATACCATTATGGTGCTACCATAGAGAATGTAACGTTGTATCTATACCATTATGGTGCTACCATAGAGAATGTAACGTTGTATCTATACCATTATGGTGCTACCATAGAGAATGTAACGTTGTATCTATACCATTATGGTGCTACCATAGAGAATGTAACGTTGTATCTATACCATTATGGTGCTACCATAGAGAATGTAACGTTGTATCTATACCATTATGGTGCTACCATAGAGAATGTAACGTTGTATCTATACCATTATGGTGCTACCATAGAGATTGTAACGTTGTATCTATACCATTATGGTGCTACCATAGAGAATGTAACGTTGTATCTATACCATTATGGTGCTACCATAGAGATTGTAACGTTGTATCTATACCATTATGGTGCTACCATAGAGAATGTAACGTTGTATCTATACCATTATGGTGCTACCATAGAGAATGTAACGTTGTATCTATACCATTATGGTGCTACCATAGAGAATGTAACGTTGTATCTATACCATTATGGTTCTACCATAGAGAATGTAACGTTGTATCTATACCATTATGGTGCTACCATAGAGAATGTAACGTTGTATCTATACCATTATGGTGCTACCATAGAGAATGTAACGTTGTATCTATACCATTATGGTGCTACCATAGAGAATGTAACGTTGTATCTATACCATTATGGTGCTACCATAGAGAATGTAACGTTGTATCTATACCATTATGGTGCTACCATAGAGAATGTAACGTTGTATCTCAATTTGATAGTAGTCCATTTTCATGGGTTTTATCAAAGTGTCAAGCTAATATTGGTGATTCACCTGCAGTGCTGAGTCTTGAACTTCATCTAAATGTATTGTGGCCACTAGATGGCGGTCATATAGCTTAAAGCCATTTAGAAACCATGCAACACAATGTGAAGAAGAAGACAATGCTTTCTCTGATCAAGGCCGGCCAGCTCATTAGGCACTAACCTGACCAAGACACACCTCCAACAATCTTTAGGTGATGCCGCCCTGTGATAAGCAGTGCCCACTTTGTCAAAGGTATGGGCACATGTTTATTTGCTTGTCCATTCCCAGCATGCCTCTCCAGAGTATTGTTGGAGACGCATCGCTGCGGCTTTCCACCAACTTCCCGTCAAAATAATAATGTATCAGATATATGATAATGGTAGAAAGAGCATGTGGCCTTTTCTGAAGCCTACAGGCTGGAGATAAAGAGACACTTTTCACATCATACAGGCTTCTCAGATCAAATAACCTAAACGACATCCAATCAAATAAAACATGTACGGACATGTTAACAAACATATCCATAAAACAGGACCGGTCAAAGTCAAATGGACGATCTAACTGTTGTCCAGGAGTTTCATCCCATTGTCATGATCAGTGGTTTCAAGCTGTGTAAACACATTGCAAATAGGCTCGCAATAACTCCTGATAAAGTTGGCTAGCTGATATTTCCTGCTTAAATAGCCAAGTTGATTAGTCACAGGAATCTGGACTAATAAAGCCAATGCAGCAGTCTGTTTTACAAACCGTGAGCCTCCCACATGGATGGGCATTCATCACAGTAGGCCTCCCACATGGATGGGCATTCATCACAGTAGGCCTCCCACATGGATGGGCATTCATCACAGTAGGCCTCCCACATGGATGGGCATTCATCACAGTAGGCCTCCCACATGGATGGGCATTCATCACAGTAGGCCTCCCACATGGATGGGCATTCATCACAGTTGGCCTCCCACATGGATGGGCATTCATCACAGTTGGCCTCCCACATGGATGGGCATTCATCACAGTAGGCCTCCCACATGGATGGGCATTCATCACAGTAGGCCTCCCACATGGATGGGCATTCATCACATTAGGCCTCCCACATGGATGGGCATTCATCACAGTAGGCCTCCCACATGGATGGGCATTCATCACAGTAGGCCTCCCACATGGATGGGCATTCATCACAGTAGGCCTCCCACATGGATGGGCATTCATCACAGTAGGCCTCCCACATGGATGGGCATTCATCACAGTAGGCCTCCCACATGGATGGGCATTCATCACAGTAGGCCTCCCACATGGATGGGCATTCATCACAGTAGGCCTCCCACATGGATGGGCATTCATCACAGTAGGCCTCCCACATGGATGGGCATTCATCACAGTTGGCCTCCCACATGGATGGGCATTCATCACAGTAGGCCTCCCACATGGATGGGCATTCATCACAGTAGGCCTCCCACATGGATGGGCATTCATCACATTAGGCCTCCCACATGGATGGGCATTCATCACAGTAGGCCTCCCACATGGATGGGCATTCATCACAGTAGGCCTCCCACATGGATGGGCATTCATCACAGTAGGCCTCCCACATGGATGGGCATTCATCACAGTAGGCCTCCCACATGGATGGGCATTCATCACAGTAGGCCTCCCACATGGATGGGCATTCATCACAGTAGGCCTCCCACATGGATGGGCATTCATCACAGTAGGCCTCCCACATACAGTAGGCCTACCACATACAGTAGGCCTCCCACATACAGTAGGCCTCCCACATACAGTAGGCCTCCCACATACAGTAGGCCTCCCACATACAGTAGGCCTACCACATACAGTAGGCCTCCCACATACAGTAGGCCTCCCACTCCCAGGACCGTCTCCTAAAGTTGATTCAGCTGTGGGATCGGGGCACCACCAGTGCAGAGCTTGCTCAGGAATGGCAGCAGGCAGGTGTGAGTGCATCTGCACGCACAGTGAGGCGAAGACATTTGGAGGATGGCCTGGTGTCAAGGGCAGCAAAGAAGCCACTTCTCTCCAGGAAAAACATCAGGGACAGACTGATATTCTGTAAAAGGTACAGGGATTGGACTGCTGAGGACTGGGGTAGAGTCATTTTCTCTGATGAATCCCCTTTCCGATTGTTTGTGCCATCCGGAAAACACCTTGTCCGGAGAAGACAAGGTGAACGCTACCATCAGTCTGTGTCATGCCAACAGTAAAGCATCCTCAGACCATTCATGTGTGGGTGTCACAGGGATAGATGGGTAATGTATTTGTGACAGGGATAAATGGGTAATGTATTTGTGACAGGGATAAATGGGTAATGTAGTTGTGACAGGGATAAATGGGTAATGTAGTTGTGACAGGGATAAATGGGTAATGTAGTTGTGACAGGGATAAATGGGTAATGTAGTTGTGACAGGGATAAATGGGTAATGTAGTTGTGACAGGGATAAATGGGTAATGTATTTGTGACAGGGATAAATGGGTAATGTAGTTGTGACAGGGATAAATGGGTAATGTAGTTGTGACAGGGATAAATGGGTAATGTAGTTGTGACAGGGATAAATGGGTAATGTAGTTGTGACAGGGATAAATGGGTAATGTAGTTGTGACAGGGATAAATGGGTAATGTAGTTGTGACAGAGATAGATAGATAGATAGATAGATAGATAGATAGATAGATAGATAGATAGATAGATAGATAGATAGATAGATAGATAGATACTTTATTGATCCCAGGGGGGAAATTTCATTGTCAAGCAGCTACAACAAAAACACAGGGCAGGTGCAAAATGCCACAACGAAAGTACACAAAAGACAGATACACGGTACATGATACATAGAGCGGCAGTATGAAAAAGTATAGAAATACAAGATATCTGGAGTGCAAAAAAAGCTATAAAGACATTGCATAGTATGGGTGGTTGGCTGAATATGTACACTATACATTGGTGGATGTTGGATGGTTAACTATACTATACAGGTCGATGGCAGAGAAATACTTCAGTAGCTAAAAATGCGTATGATATGAGTGAGGGTAATAATAGTTTACTTAATAGACAGACTGGGTAAATTAACAGGTAAGTGAACATTTTGCCTGGTTAAATTAACTGTACAGTTAGGTATACAGTTATATTTACAGATAAATGAATATTTGCATGGTTACATTAACTGTACAGGTAAATGACAGGAAGAGATACTTAAATAGATAAATGTGTGTATGATATCATTTGGGGTAATAATAGTAATTCCCTTAAAATACAGTCCTTAGTGCGCAGGGTTTAATTACAGATAAATGCACATATTGCACATTCGATATACTAAAAGCAATGAGAAAAGATACAACTGACAGGATACTAATATGCATTCCTGAGTGAATGCCTACGTCCAATAATTACTTACAATATTGCACATGATATGATATAACAACTGTACATGAGTATGTATATACAGACCTGTATGAATAAATAGGTCCTGAGTGGATGAGTGCTGATGGACCAGAGTTACTCATGGGTAAAGTAGTTGTGACAGGGATAGATGGGTAATGTAGTTGTGACAGGGATAGATGGGTAATGTAGTTGTGACAGGGATATGTGGGTAATGTAGGTGTGACAGGGATATATGGGTAATGTAGTTGTGACAGGGATAGGTGGGTAATGCAGTTGTGACAGGGATATATGGGTAATGTAGTTGTGACAGGGATAGGTGGGTAATGTAGTTGTGACAGGGATAGGTGGGTAATGTAGTTGTGACAGGGATAGGTGGGTCAGGTAGGTGTGACAGGGATAGGTGGGTAATGTAGTTGTGACAGGGATAGGTGGGTAATGTAGTTGTGACAGGGATAGATGGGTAATGTAGTTGTGACAGGGATAGGTGGGTAATGTAGTTGTGACAGGGATAGATGGGTAATGTAGTTGTGACAGGGATAGATGGGTAATGTAGTTGTGACAGGGATATATGGGTAATGTAGTTGTGACAGGGATAGGTGGGTAATGTAGTTGTGACAGGGATAGATGGGTAATGTAGTTGTGACAGGGATAGGTGGGTAATGTAGTTGTGACAGGGATAGATGGGTAATGTAGTTGTGACAGGGATAGATGGGTAATGTAGTTGTGACAGGGATAGATGGGTAATGTAGTTGTGACAGGGATATATGGGTAATGTAGTTGTGACAGGGATAGATGGGTAATGTAGTTGTGACAGGGATAGATGGGTAATGTAGTTGTGACAGGGATAGATGGGTAATGTAGTTGTGACAGGGATAGGTGGGTAATGTAGTTGTGACAGGGATAGATGGGTAATGTAGTTGTGACAGGGATAGATGGGTAATGTAGTTGTGACAGGGATAGGTGGGTAATGTAGTTGTGACAGGGATATATGGGTAATGTAGTTGTGACAGGGATATATGGGTAATGTAGCTGTGACAGGGATAGATGGGTAATGTAGTTGTGACAGGGATAGATGGGTAATGTAGTTGTGACAGGGATAGATGGGTAATGTAGTTGTGACAGGGATATATGGGTAATGTAGCTGTGACAGGGATAGATGGGTAATGTAGTTGTGACAGGGATAGATGGGTAATGTAGTTGTGACAGGGATAGATGGGTAATGTAGTTGTGACAGGGATAGATGGGTAATGTAGTTGTGACAGGGATAGATGGGTAATGTAGTTGTGACAGGGATAGGTGGGTAATGTAGTTGTGACAGGGATATATGGGTAATGTAGTTGTGACAGGGATATATGGGTAATGTAGCTGTGACAGGGATAGATGGGTAATGTAGTTGTGACAGGGATAGATGGGTAATGTAGTTGTGACAGGGATAGATGGGTAATGTAGTTGTGACAGGGATAGATGGGTAATGTAGTTGTGACAGGGATAGATGGGTAATGTAGTTGTGACAGGGATAGATGGGTAATGTAGTTGTGACAGGGATAGATGGGTAATGTAGTTGTGACAGGGATAGATGGGTAATGTAGTTGTGACAGGGATAGATGGGTAATGTAGTTGTGACAGGGATAGATGGGTAATGTAGTTGTGACAGGGATAGATGGGTAATGTAGTTGTGACAGGGATAGATGGGTAATGTAGTTGTGACAGGGATAGATGGGTAATGTAGTTGTGACGTACCAAACTGACTTGCCCCAGTGAAGCGGCTGTCATGATGTGCTGCACGGTTCTTAATGTAGAGAACTGGAACAAAAGATGTACCGTACAACAAACCTGCTAACACAGCTAGGAGAGAACCACTGGAGGGAGGGAGGGAGAGGAGGAGAGGGGAGAGGAGAGAACCACTGGAGGGAGGGAGGGAGGGAGAGAGAGAGGGAGGGAGAGGGAGAGGAGGGAGGGAGAGGAGGAGAGGAGAGGGAGGGAGGGGGGGAGGGAGAGGGAGAGGGAGAGGAGAGGAGGGAGAGGAGGGAGGGAGGGAGGGAGGGGAGGAGAGGGAGGGAGGAGGGAGAGGAGGAGAGGGGAGAGGAGAGGAGGGAGGGAGGGAGGGAGGGGAGGAGAGGGAGGGAGGGAGAGAGAGAGGGAGGGAGAGGAGGGAGGGAGGGGAGGAGAGGGAGGGAGGGAGGGAGGGGAGGGAGGGAGAGATTAGAATAGAGAACCACTGGAGGGAGGGAGAGAGAGGAGGAGAGGGGAGAGGAGAGAACCACTGGAGGGAGGGAGGGAGGGAGGGAGAGAGGGAGAGGAGGGAGAGGAGGGAGGGAGGAGGAGGGAGAGGAGGGAGGGAGGGAGGGGGAGGGAGAGAGGGAGGGAGGGAGGGAGGGAGGGAGGGAGAGGAGGGAGGGAGGGAGGGAGGGAGGGGAGGGAGGGAGAGATTAGAATAGAGAACAGCTGAGGAGTGAAAAGCTGACTAAAAGTATGTGGACACCTGCTCATCAAACATCTCAATCCAAAATCATGGGCATTAATATGGAGCTACTGTAACAGCCTCCACTCTTCTGGGAAGGCTTTCCACTAGATGTTGGAACGTTGCTGCAGGGACTTGCTTCCATTCAGCCACAAGAGCATTAGTGAGGTCGGGCACTGATGTTGGGTGATTAGGCCTGGCTCGCAGTCGGCGTGCCAATTCATCCCAAAGGTGTTCGATGGGGTTGAGGTGAGGGGTTCTGTGCAGGCCAGTCAAGTTCATCCACATCGATCTCGACAAACCTGTATGGACCTTGCTTTGTGCATGGCAGGCATTGTCATGCTGAAACAGGAAAGGGTCTTCCCCAAAGTGTTGCCACAAAGTTGACAGAATAGTCTAGAATGTCGTTGAACGCTGTAGTGTTAAGATGTCCCTTCACTAGAACTAAGGGGCCTGAACCATGAACAACAGCCCCAGACCATTATTCCTCCTCCTCCAAACTTTACAGTTGGCACTATGCATTGGGGCAGGTAGCGTTCTCCTGGCATCCGCCAAACCCAGATTCAGCCGTCGGACTGCCAGATGTTGAAACGTGACTCATCACTCCAGAGAATGCATTTCCTCTGCTCCGACGCTTGGCATTGTGCATGGTGATCTGAGGCTTGTGTGCAGCTGCTCAGCCATGGAAACCCATTTTATGAAGCTACCGAGAAACAGTTGTTGTGCTGACGTTGCTTCCAGAGGCAGTTTGGAACTCGGTAATGAGTGTTGCAACCGAGGACAGACGATTTTTACACGCACATGCTTCAGCACTCGGCGATCCCGTTCTGTGAGCTTGTGTGGCCTACCACTTCACGACTGAACCGTTGTTGCTCCTATACATTTCCACTTCACAATAACAGCACTTACAGTTCTAGCAGGGCAGAAATCTGACAAACCGACTTGTTGGAAAGGTGGCATCCTATGATGGCGCCTCTACAGTATACACCTGTCAGCAACGGGTGAGGCTGAAATAGAATCCACAAATTTGAAGGGGTGTCCACATAGTTTTGTATATATAGTGTACATACACCAGTAATTTGGTCTGCAGTGTTACATAGGAGCTACACTAGGGTTAGGGTGTTAGGTCTGTACCAGGCTTTAGGGTTAGGGTGTTAGGTCTGTACCAGGCTTTAGGGTTAGGGTGTTAGGTCTGTACCAGGCTTTAGGGTTAGGGTGTTAGGTCTGTACCAGGCTTTAGGGTTAGGGTGTTAGGTCTGTACCAGGCTTTAGGGTTAGGGTGTTAGGTCTGTACCAGGCTTTAGGGTTAGGGTGTTAGGTCTGTACCAGGCTTTAGGGTTAGGGTGTTAGGTCTGTACCAGGCTTTAGGGTTAGGGTGTTAGGTCTGTACCAGGCTTTAGGGTTAGGGTGTTAGGTCTGTACCAGGCTTTAGGGTTAGGGTGTTAGGTCTGTACCAGGCTTTAGGGTTAGGGTGGTAGGTCTGTACCAGGCTAAGGAGTGATAGTCCCTTCATCCTACTGTTGTAGGGAGTGATAGTCTCTTCATCCTACTGTTGTAGGGAGTGATAGTCCCTTCATCCTACTGTTGTAGGGAGTGATAGTCCCTTCATCCTACTGTTGTAGGGAGTGATAGTCCCTTCATCCTACTGTTCTAGGGAGTGATAGTCCCTTCATCCTACTGTTCTAAGGAGTGATAGTCCCTTCATCCTACTGTTCTAGGGAGTGATAGTCCCTTCATCCTACTGTTCTAGGGAGTGATAGTCCCTTCATCCTACTGTTCTAAGGAGTGATAGTCCCTTCATCCTACTGTTCTAAGGAGTGATAGTCCCTTCATCCTACTGTTGTAGGGAGTGATAGTCCCTTCATCCTACTGTTCTAAGGAGTGATAGTCCCTTCATCCTACTGTTCTAAGGAGTGATAGTCCCTTCATCCTACTGTTCTAAGGAGTGATAGTCCCTTCATCCTACTGTTGTAGGGAGTGATAGTCCCTTCATCCTACTGTTCTAAGGAGTGATAGTCCCTTCATCCTACTGTTGTAGGGAGTGATTTTCTGCTCAAGCAGTGCAAGCCTCATGCTCTGCATATGCTAGGTGTGTAGTGTCTATGTTAAAGTTAGGGTGAGATACGTACACCAGTCGTTTGGTCCGTGGTCTTAGTGTGTCGACCCACGAGTCATCAGACGACGTCACACCATCTGCATTAACACACTAGAAAAACACACAGTATTGAAATCTGCTCCACATTCATCAGCATCCAGAGTGTTGGAGAGTGACTATCAAGCTATGAACCGCTGTGTGTGTGTGTGTGTATATATATGTGTGTGTGTGTGTCTCACGCCGTCTATGAGTAGTGGCTCCTCTTCCTCTAGTCTGGAGGACTGACTGTGAACATCACTCTTCACAAAGAAGAAGATTATAGCACTGAGGAGAGAGAACACCGTTACACACCACACCCTGTTACACACCACACCCTGTTACACACCACACCCTGTTACACACCACATCGTTACACACCACACCCTGTTACACACCACACCCTGTTACACACCACACCCTGTTACACACCACACCCTGTTACACACCACATCGTTACACACCACACCCTGTTACACACCACACCCTGTTACACACCACACCCTGTTACACACCACACCCTGTTACACACCACATCGTTACACACCACACCCTGTTACACACCACATCGTTACACACCACACCCTGTTACACACCACACCCTGTTACACACCACAACCTGTTACACACCACACCCTGTTACACACCACATCATAACACACCACATCGTTACACACCACACCCTGTTACACACCACATCATAACACACCACACCCTGTTACACACCACATCGTTACACACCACATCGTTACACACCACACCCTGTTACACACCACATCGTTACACACCACACCCTGTTACACACCACATCGTTACACACCACACCCTGTTACACACCACACCCTGTTACACACCACATCGTAACACACCACACCCTGTTACACACCACACCCTGTTACACACCACATCGTAACACACCACACCCTGTTACACACCACATCGTTACACACCACACCCTGTTACACACCACATCGTTACACACCACACCCTGTTACACACCACATCGTTACACACCACACCCTGTTACACACCACACCCTGTTACACACCACACCCTGTTACACACCACATCGTTACACACCACAACCTGTTACACACCACACCCTGTTACACACCACACCCTGTAACACACCACACTGTAACACACCACACTGTAACACACCACACCCTGTTACACACCACATCGTAACACACCACACCCTGTTACACACCACACCCTGTTACACACCACATCGTAACACACCACACCCTGTTACACACCACACCCTGTTACACACCACACCTTGTTACACACCACATCGTTACACACCACACCCTGTTACACACCACACCCTGTTACACACCACACCCTGTTACACACCACACCCTGTTACACACCACACCCTATTACACACCACACCCTGTTACACACCACACCACACCCTGTTACACACCACATCGTAACACAACACACCCTGTTACACACCACCTTGTTACACACCACACCCTGTTACACACCCCACATCGTTACACACCACACCCTGTTACACACCACACCCTGTTACACACCACACCCTGTTACACACCACACCCTGTTACACACCACACCCTGTTACACACCACACCCTGTTACACGCCCCGACACACCCTGTTACACGCCCCAAGACTTCCTGTTACACGCCCCTACACACCCTGTTACACGTGCCTACACACCCTGTTACACACCCTGTTACACGCCCTGTAACACGCCCTGTTACACACCCCGTTACACACCCCGTTACACACCCCGTTACACACCCCGTTACACACCCCGTTACACACCCCGTTACACACCCTCTGTTACAAGCCCCTAAACACCTTGTTACACGCCCCGACACACCCTGTGACACACCCTGTGACACACCCTGTGACACACCCTGTTACACGCCCTGTTACACGCCCTGTTACACGTCCCTACACACCCTGTTACACACCCTGTTACACACCCTGTTACACAGCCTGTTACACAGCCTGTTACACGTCCCTACACACCCTGTTAGCACACCCCTACACACCCTCTGTTACAAGCCCCTAAACACCTTGTTACACGCCCCGACACACCCTGTGACACACCCTGTTACACGCCCCTACACACGCTGTTACACACCCATACACGCCCTGTTACACGCCCCGTTACATGCCCCTACACACCCTGTTACATACCCCTACACTCTGTTACAAACCACACCACTACACACCCTGTTACACACCACACCCTGTTACACACACCGTTACACACACCACTAAACACCCTCTTACAAACCACTACACACCATACCCTGTTACACACCACTACACACCCAGTTACACAACCTGTTACACACCCCTACACACCACAGCACTACACACCCTGTTACACACCATACCATTATACACCCTGTTAAACCACATCACTACACACCCAGTTACACCACACCCTTTTACACAGCACACACCATGTTACACAATACACCACTACACACTCTGTTACACACCGTTACACACCACACCCTGTTACACATGACTAAACACCTCTTACAAACCACTACGCACCCTGTTACAAACCACACCAAGTTACACACGACACTCAACTATGTTACACACCACTACACATCCTGTTACACACCACTATACACACACACCTTACCGTTATACACCCTGTTAAACCACTTCACTACACACCCTGTTACACACTACACTACTACACACCCTGTTACATACACCACACTACTACACACCCTGTTACATACACCACACCACACCCCTACACACCCACTAAACAAACAGGCCCATTACCTAAGCAGACAGAGCCCTGCTCCACAGTAGTTGAGTGTTGGGTTAGAAACTTCCTCAGCATCGATCCCAAACCAGCCAAACCTAGAGACACACACACACTATATTAGAAGGGTGTGTGAGGTGTGTGAGGTGTGTGTGAGGTGTGTGTGAGGTGTGTGTGAGTGTGTGTGTGTGTACCTGGAGCTAGACCAACCCATGAGGAGGTTGAATGAAGCCCAGATGAGGAGGCCCAGACCCAGACCGATGGTTTTCACTATGGGGACCACTGTGATGTTACCTACACACACACACAGAAACACAGTAGGATGAAATACTGACCTGTAGCCCTGATAGAAACCCCCCCAGCATGGCTAGAGGTATACTGACCTGTAGCCTAGATAGAAACCCCCCCAGCATGGCTAGAGGTATACTGACCTGTAGCCTAGATAGAAACCCCCCCAGCTTGGCTAGAGGTATACTGACCTGTAGCCCTGATAGAAGCCCCCCCAGCATGGCTAGAGGTATACTGACCTGTAGCCCAGATAGATGCCCCCCCCAGCATGGCTAGAGGTATACTGACCTGTAGCCTAGATAGAAACCCCCCCAGCTTGGCTAGAGGTATACTGACCTGTAGCCCTGATAGAAGCCCCCCCAGCATGGCTAGAGGTATACTGACCTGTAGCCCAGATAGATGCCCCCCCCAGCATGGCTAGAGGTATACTGACCTGTAGCCCTGATAGAAGCCCCCCCAGCATGGCTAGAGGTATACTGACCTGTAGCCCTGATAGAAGCCCCCCCAGCATGGCTAGAGGTATACTGACCTGTAGCCCAGATAGATGCCCCCCCCAGCATGGCTAGAGGTATACTGACCTGTAGCCCTGATAGAAGCCCCCCCAGCATGGCTAGAGGTATACTGACCTGTAGCCCAGATAGAAGCCCCCCCAGCATGGCTAGAGGTATACTGACCTGTAGCCCAGATAGAAGCCCCCCCAGCATGGCTAGAGGTATACTGACCTGTAGCCTAGATAGAAACCCCCCCAGCATGGCTAGAGGTATACTGACCTGTAGCCCAGATAGAAACCCCCCCAGCTTGGCTAGAGGTATACTGACCTGTAGCCCAGATAGAACCCCCCCCAGCATGGCTAGAGGTATACTGACCTGTAGCCCAGATAGAAACCCCCCCAGCTTGGCTAGAGGTATACTGACCTGTAGCCCAGATAGAAACCCCCCCAGCATGGCTAGAGGTATACTGACCTGTAGCCTAGATAGAAACCCCCCCAGCATGGCTAGAGGTATACTGACCTGTAGCCCAGATAGAAACCCCCCCAGCATGGCTAGAGGTATACTGACCTGTAGCCCAGATAGAAACCCCCCCAGCATGGCTAGAGGTATACTGACCTGTAGCCTAGATAGAAGCCCCCCCAGCATGGCTAGAGGTATACTGACCTGTAGCCCAGATGCCCCCCCCCCCCAGCATGGCTAGAGGTATACTGACCTGTAGCCCAGATAGCACCCCCCCCCCCCAGCATGGCTAGAGGTATACTGACCTGTAGCCCAGATAGCCCCCCCCCCCCCAGCATGGCTAGAGGTATACTGACCTGTAGCCCAGATAGAAGCCCCCCCCCAGCATGGCTAGAGGTATACTGACCTGTAGCACAGATAGAAGCCCCCCCCCCCAGCATGGCTAGAGGTATACTGACCTGTAGCCCAGATAGAAGCCCCCCCAGCATGGCTAGAGGTATACTGACCTGTAGCCCAGATGCCCCCCCCCCAGCATGGCTAGAGGTATACTGACCTGTAGCCCAGATAGCCCCCCCCAGCATTGCTAGAGGTATACTGACCTGTAGCCCAGATAGATGCCCCCCCCAGCATGGCTAGAGGTATACTGACCTGTAGCCCAGATAGATGCCCCCCCCAGCATGGCTAGAGGTATACTGACCTGTAGCCCAGATAGAAACCCCCCCAGCATGGCTAGAGGTATACTGACCTGTAGCCCAGATAGAAACCCCCCCAGCATGGCTAGAGGTATACTGACCTGTAGCCCAGATAGAAGCCCCCCCAGCATGGCTAGAGGTATACTGACCTGTAGCCCAGATAGAAGCCCCCCCCCAGCATGGCTAGAGGTATACTGACCTGTAGCCTAGATAGAAGCCCCCCCCAGCATGGCTAGAGGTATACTGACCTGTAGCCCAGATAGAAGCCCCCCCAGCATGGCTAGAGGTATACTGACCTGTAGCCCAGATAGATGCTCCCCCCCAGCATGGCTAGAGGTATACTGACCTGTAGCCCAGATAGATGCCCCCCCCAGCATGGCTAGAGGTATACTGACCTGTAGCCCAGATAGAAACCCCCCCAGCATGGCTAGAGGTATACTGACCTGTAGCCCAGATGCCCCCCCCCAGCATGGCTAGAGGTATACTGACCTGTAGCCCAGATAGAAGCCCCCCCCCCAGCATGGCTAGAGGTATACTGACCTGTAGCCCAGATAGATGCCCCCCCCAGCATGGCTAGAGGTATACTGACCTGTAGCCCAGATAGCCCCCCCCAGCATGGCTAGAGGTATACTGACCTGTAGCCCAGATAGATGCCCCCCCCAGCATGGCTAGAGGTATACTGACCTGTAGCCCAGATAGAAACCCCCCCAGCATGGCTAGAGGTATACTGACCTGTAGCCCAGATAGCCCCCCCCAGCATGGCTAGAGGTATACTGACCTGTAGCCCAGATAGAAGCCCCCCCAGCATGGCTAGAGGTATACTGACCTGTAGCCCAGATAGAAGCCCCCCCCCCAGCATGGCTAGAGGTATACTGACCTGTAGCCCAGATAGATGCCCCCCCCAGCATGGCTAGAGGTATACTGACCTGTAGCCCAGATGCCCCCCCCCCAGCATGGCTAGAGGTATACTGACCTGTAGCCCAGATAGCCCCCCCCAGCATTGCTAGAGGTATACTGACCTGTAGCCCAGATAGATGCCCCCCCCAGCATGGCTAGAGGTATACTGACCTGTAGCCCAGATAGATGCCCCCCCCAGCATGGCTAGAGGTATACTGACCTGTAGCCCAGATAGAAACCCCCCCAGCATGGCTAGAGGTATACTGACCTGTAGCCCAGATAGAAACCCCCCCAGCATGGCTAGAGGTATACTGACCTGTAGCCCAGATAGAAGCCCCCCCAGCATGGCTAGAGGTATACTGACCTGTAGCCCAGATAGAAGCCCCCCCCCAGCATGGCTAGAGGTATACTGACCTGTAGCCTAGATAGAAGCCCCCCCAGCATGGCTAGAGGTATACTGACCTGTAGCCCAGATAGAAGCCCCCCCAGCATGGCTAGAGGTATACTGACCTGTAGCCCAGATAGATGCCCCCCCCCAGCATGGCTAGAGGTATACTGACCTGTAGTCCAGATAGATGCCCCCCCCAGCATGGCTAGAGGTATACTGACCTGTAGCCCAGATAGAAACCCCCCCAGCATGGCTAGAGGTATACTGACCTGTAGCCCAGATGCCCCCCCCCAGCATGGCTAGAGGTATACTGACCTGTAGCCCAGATAGAAGCCCCCCCCCCAGCATGGCTAGAGGTATACTGACCTGTAGCCCAGATAGATGCCCCCCCCAGCATGGCTAGAGGTATACTGACCTGTAGCCCAGATAGCCCCCCCCAGCATGGCTAGAGGTATACTGACCTGTAGCCCAGATAGATGCCCCCCCCAGCATGGCTAGAGGTATACTGACCTGTAGCCCAGATAGAAACCCCCCCAGCATGGCTAGAGGTATACTGACCTGTAGCCCAGATAGCCCCCCCCCAGCATGGCTAGAGGTATACTGACCTGTAGCCCAGATAGAAGCCCCCCCAGCATGGCTAGAGGTATACTGACCTGTAGCCCAGATAGAAGCCCCCCCCCCAGCATGGCTAGAGGTATACTGACCTGTAGCCCAGATAGATGCCCCCCCCAGCATGGCTAGAGGTATACTGACCTGTAGCCCAGATAGCCCCCCCCAGCATGGCTAGAGGTATACTGACCTGTAGCCCAGATAGATGCCCCCCCCAGCATGGCTAGAGGTATACTGACCTGTAGCCCAGATAGAAACCCCCCCAGCATGGCTAGAGGTATACTGACCTGTAGCCCAGATAGCCCCCCCCAGCATGGCTAGAGGTATACTGACCTGTAGCCCAGATAGAAGCCCCCCCAGCATGGCTAGAGGTATACTGACCTGTAGCCCAGATAGCCCCCCCCAGCATGGCTAGAGGCCAGAAGGTGGGAGACCCCAGAATAATGTTGACCACCAGAGAGACACTCCAGACTGCTGCACACAGCACCCACTGGAAGAAAAGACCTGGAAACACACACACACAATATAAACCCCACACACACACACACACAATATAAACCCCACACACACACACACACACACAATATAAACCCCCCACACACACACACACACAATATAAACCCCACACACACACACAATATAAACCCCACACACACACACAATATAAACCCCACACACACACACACACACAATATAAACCCCACACACACACACAATATAAACCCCCCACACACACAATATAAACCCCACACACACACACACAATATAAACCCCACACACACACACACACACACAATATAAACCCCACACACACACACAATATAAACCCCCCACACACACACACACACAATATAAACCCCACACACACACACAATATAAACCTCCCACACACACACAATATAAACCCCCCACACACACACACACACACAATATAAACCCCACACACACACACAATATAAACCCCACACACACACACACACACAATATAAACCCCACACACACACACAATATAAACCCCACACACACACACAATATAAACCCCACACACACACACAATATAAACCCCACACACACACACAATATAAACCCCACACACACACACAATATAAACCCCACACACACACACACAATATAAACCCCACACACACACACACACAATATAAACCCCCCACACACACACAATATAAACCCCACACACACACACACACAATATAAACCCCACACACACACAATATAAACCCCACACACACACAATATAAACCCCACACACACACAATATAAACCCCACACACACACACACACACACACACAATATAAACCCCACACACACACAATATAAACCCCACACACACACACACAATATAAACCCCACACACACACAATATAAACCCCACACACACACACAATATAAACCCCACACACACACACAATATAAACCCCACACACACACACACACACAATATAAACCCCACACACACACACACACAATATAAACCCCACACACACACACACAATATAAACCCCCCACACACACACACACAATATAAACCCCACACACACACACAATATAAACCCCACACACACACACAATATAAACCCCACACACACACACAATATAAACCCCACACACACACACACACACACACAATATACACCCCACACACACACACACAATATAAACCCCACACACACACACAATATAAACCCCACACACACACACACACACACAATATAAACCCCACACACACACACAATATAAACCCCACACACACACACACACACACACACAATATAAACCCCACACACACACACACACACAATATAAACCCCACACACACACACACACACAATATAAACCCCACACACACACACACACACAATATAAACCCCCCACACACACACACACAATATAAACCCCCCACACACACACAATATAAACCCCACACACACACAATATAAACCCCACACACACACACACAATATAAACCCCACACACACACACAATATAAACCCCCCACACACACACAATATAAACCCCACACACACACACACAATATAAACCCCACACACACACACACAATATAAACCCCACACACACACACAATATAAACCCCCCACACACACACAATATAAACCCCACACACACACAATATAAACCCCCCACACACACACACAATATAAACCCCACACACACACACACAATATAAACCCCACACACACACACAATATAAACCCCACACACACACACACACAATATAAACCCCACACACACACACACAATATAAACCCCACACACACACACACAATATAAACCCCACACACACACACAATATAAACCCCCCACACACACACAATATAAACCCCACACACACACAATATAAACCCCCCACACACACACACAATATAAACCCCACACACACACACACACACACACACAATATAAACCCCACACACACACACACACACACAATATAAACCCCACACACACACACACACACACACAATATAAACCCCACACACACACACAATATAAATCCCACACACACACACACAATATAAACCCCACACACACACACAATATAAACCCCACACACACACACAATATAAACCCCACACACACACACACACACACAATATAAACCCCACACACACACAATATAAACCCCACACACACACAATATAAACCCCACACACACACACAATATAAACCCCACACACACACACAATATAAACCCCACACACACACACACACAATATAAACCCCACACACACACACACACACAATATAAACCCCACACACACACACACACAATATAAACCCCACACACACACACACACAATATAAACCCCACACACACACACACACAATATAAACCCCACACACACACACACACAATATAAACCCCACACACACACACACAATATAAACCCCACACACACACACACACAATATAAACCCCACACACACACACACAATATAAACCCCACACACACACACACAATATAAACCCCACACACACACAATATAAACCCCACACACACACAATATAAACCCCACACACACACACACAATATAAACCCCACACACACACACACAATATAAACCCCACACACACACACACAATATAAACCCCACACACACACACACAATATAAACCCCACACACACACACACAATATAAACCCCACACACACACACACAATATAAACCCCACACACACACACAATATAAACCCCACACACACACACACACACAATATAAACCCCACACACACACACAATATAAACCCCACACACACACACAATATAAACCCCACACACACACACAATATAAACCCCACACACACACACAATATAAACCCCACACACACACACACACAATATAAACCCCACACACACACACACACAATATAACGACCCCCCCCCCCCCCACACACACACAATATAAACCCCACACACACACACACACAATATAAACCCCACACACACACACAATATAAACCCCACACACACACACAATATAAACCCCACACACACACACACAATATAAACCCCACACACACACACACAATATAAACCCCACACACACACACAATATAAACCCCACACAGACACACAATATAAACCCCACACAGACACACACACACACACAATATAAACCCCACACAGACACAATATAAACCCCACACACACACAATATAAACCCCACACAGACACAATATAAACCCCACACACACACACAATATAAACCCCACACACACACACACACAATATAAACCCCACACAGACACAATATAAACCCCACACACACACACACAGACAGACAATATAAACCCCCCCCCCACACACACAATATAAACCCCACACACACACACAATATAAACCCCACACACACACACAATATAAACCCCACACACACACACACACAATATAAACCCCACACAGACACAATATAAACCCCACACAGACACACACAATATAAACCCCACACACACACACACAATATAAACCCCACACAGACACAATATAAACCCCACACACACACAGACAGACAGAGAGAAAACCGGTAACAAAGGTGAGTTGAACACACCTGGGGCGCATTCAGCAGGACACAATGTTTTGGAAATGTTCTGATACAATAGGCTATGTAGAATAGTTGTTATCATGTATAACAAGGAATCACATGAACATGTCTATGTATGATTGACAGCTGAATGTGGCTCTGCCTTCCTTACTAAACAGGTCACTGAATCAACAGCTGTGTGGTCAGTCATTACAGGAGAACTGACCATGGAATAGTAATGTTACAGGAAGAAGACCCACCAAACACCAGGAATAAACCAAGCCCAGAACCAACTGGACCGGTAGGACTCCATGACTGTAGCGTTCAGCCAGCTGGGCTAACATGGGGAGTAAACTAGTTAGTTAGTCGTTCTTACCGTCTCCGGTGGGTATTTTCTTCACCGGGACAAAGTTAGAACCGTAAAACAGAACGGCCACCCCGCACGAGACGAAGCCGTAGGTCCGCGCGGTGCCGTTGGACGAGTTAGTCACGAGCTGCACGGAATACTTCCGGAGTTGGACGGTATTCTCATCTGAAACCAGAACAAACCCGTCTGACACAGTAGTAGTCCATATTAAATGAAAAGACAGAGACGTATGGTAACTAACCTGGAGAGAAGTCAAACTGTACCACTTGTGCCTGTATCGTCGCTAGGAGCAGACATAAACTACTCACAACACTCAACACTAACATGACCGCAGGCAGAGAGGAGGAGATACCAACTAACCTGGGCTACAATATACTACAACAAGTTAAAGGTTCTAAAACTCTGCTAGGTACTGACAACTTCCGTGTACATCACATGACCAGTGGAAACACACTTCCTGTACATCACATGACCACAGTGGAAACACACTTCCGTGTACATCACATGACCACAGTGGAAACACACTTCCGTGTACATCCTTGCTGTTATCACATGACCACCGTGCGGTTCGTTTTGCACAGCCGGGGAATGTTAACCCCAAAGATTGTGGATAAATAAAATAGTTTTCTCAGACCGTTTACCGTTGGAGAAAAAAAAGGTCAATGTTCCTGTCAGTGTAAGTGGCCGTTCTTTTCCCGCGTGAGCTCATGTTTCCTCCATAATATCTGGCATGCTCACGCAGAGGGAACAGCTGGCTCTGGGTCTACTAGTTGGGCTGGTTCCAGCAGATCACAAGAGAGGGAACAGCTGGCTCTGGGTCTACTAGTTGGGCTGGTTCCAGCAGATCACAAGAGAGGGAACAGCTGGCTCTGGGTCTACTAGTTGGGCTGGTTCCAGCAGATCACAAGAGAGGGAACAGCTGGCTCTGGGTCTACTAGTTGGGCTGGTTCCAGCAGATCACAAGAGAGGGAACAGCTGGCTCTGGGTCTACTAGTTGGGCTGGTTCCAGCAGATCACAAGAGAGGGAACAGCTGGCTCTGGGTCTACTAGTTGGGCTGGTTCCAGCAGATCACAAGAGAGGGAACAGCTGGCTCTGGGTCTACTAGTTGGGCTGGTTCCAGCAGATCACAAGAGAGGGAACAGCTGGCTCTGGGTCTACTAGTTGGGCTGGTTCCAGCAGATCACAAGAGAGGGAACAGCTGGCTCTGGGTCTACTAGTTGGGCTGGTTCCAGCAGATCACAAGAGAGGGAACAGCTGGCTCTGGGTCTACTAGTTGGGCTGGTTCCAGCAGATCACAAGAGAGGGAACAGCTGGCTCTGGGTCTACTAGTTGGGCTGGTTCCAGCAGATCACAAGAGAGGGAACAGCTGGCTCTGGGTCTACTAGTTGGGCTGGTTCCAGCAGATCACAAGAGAGGGAACAGCTGGCTCTGGGTCTACTAGTTGGGCTGGTTCCAGCAGATCACAAGAGAGGGAACAGCTGGCTCTGGGTCTACTAGTTGGGCTGGTTCCAGCAGATCACAAGAGAGGGAACAGCTGGCTCTGGGTCTACTAGTTGGGCTGGTTCCAGCAGATCACAAGAGAGGGAACAGCTGGCTCTGGGTCTACTAGTTGGGCTGGTTCCAGCAGATCACAAGAGAGGGAACAGCTGGCTCTGGGTCTACTAGTTGGGCTGGTTCCAGCAGATCACAAGAGAGGGAACAGCTGGCTCTGGGTCTACTAGTTGGGCTGGTTCCAGCAGATCACAAGAGAGGGAACAGCTGGCTCTGGGTCTACTAGTTGGGCTGGTTCCAGCAGATCACAAGAGAGGGAACAGCTGGCTCTGGGTCTACTAGTTGGGCTGGTTCCAGCAGATCACAAGAGAGGGAACAGCTGGCTCTGGGTCTACTAGTTGGGCTGGTTCCAGCAGATCACAAGAGAGGGAACAGCTGGCTCTGGGTCTACTAGTTGGGCTGGTTCCAGCAGATCACAAGAGAGGGAACAGCTGGCTCTGGGTCTACTAGTAGGGCTGGTTCCAGCAGATTGTTACTGCCTTTGGTCACCGCCATCGTTGATCGCCACCTTTTAAAGTGTGTTGCATTATGGGGATACAAATGATCTGATTTGCACCTACATGTCAACTGCATGAACTTTACAAAAATAATGTGATCCAATGTCATCAAGTTTCTGCAGCTACTCTTCACCAACTTCATGCTGAAATCAAATCAAATTACAGGTGCAGCTCAATACATTAGAATATTG
Source organism: Thymallus thymallus (assembly GCA_023634145.1). Taxonomy (NCBI): domain Eukaryota; kingdom Metazoa; phylum Chordata; class Actinopteri; order Salmoniformes; family Salmonidae; genus Thymallus; species Thymallus thymallus. The sequence goes on along the minus strand of JAKYLM010000126.1, from coordinate 49,468 downwards.
TGGAAAAGTTAAGTCATTTCAATAATTCAATTGACAAAGTGAAACTCATATATATCGTGGATTAATTACACAAAAAGTGAAATAGTTCAAGCATGTATTTGTTTTAATTAACCTTTTAACTGTCTCTTCTTGACAAATATGTTGGGACAATTATTTAACCTTCAATTCCTACTATTAACAAGTCAAATAAGAACGCTATACTACTAGTCTTTCTGACCCAGAGCTGAGATACTGTTGATAACTAGTGTTAGGTTTAGGAGCTGAGATAGTGTTGATAACTAGTGATATACTGTTGATAACTAGTGATATACTGTTGATAACTAGTGATATACTGTTGATAACTAGTGTTAGGTTTAGGAGCTGAGATAGTGTTGATAACTAGTGATATACTGTTGATAACTAGTGATATACTGCTGATAACTAGTGTTAGGTTTAGGAGCTGATATACTGTTGATAACTAGTGATATACTGTTGATAACTAGTGATATACTGTTGATAACTAGTGATATACTGTTGATAACTAGTGATATACTGTTGATAACTAGTGTTAGGTTTAGGAGCTGAGATAGTGTTGATAACTAGTGATATACTGTTGATAACTAGTGATATACTGCTGATAACTAGTGTTAGGTTTAGGAGCTGATATACTGTTGATAACTAGTGATATACTGTTGATAACTAGTGATATACTGTTGATAACTAGTGATATACTGTTGATAACTAGTGTTAGGTTTAGGAGCTGAGATAGTGTTGATAACTAGTGATATACTGTTGATAACTAGTGATATACTGCTGATAACTAGTGTTAGGTTTAGGAGCTGATATACTGTTGATAACTAGTGATATACTGTTGATAACTAGTGATATACTGTTGATAACTAGTGATATACTGTTGATAACTAGTGATATACTGTTGATAACTAGTGTTAGGTTTAGGAGCTGAGATAGTGTTGATAACTAGTGATATACTGTTGATAACTAGTGATATACTGCTGATAACTAGTGTTAGGTTTAGGAGCTGATATACTGTTGATAACTAGTGATATACTGTTGATAACTAGTGATATACTGTTGATAACTAGTGATAGGTTTAGGAGCTGAGATACTGTTGATAACTAGTGATATACTGTTGATAACTAGTGATATACTGTTGATAACTAGTGATATACTGTTGATAACTAGTGATAGGTTTAGGAGCTGAGATACTGTTGATAACTAGTGATAGGTTTAGGAGCTGAGATAGTGTTGATAACTAGTGATATACTGTTGATAACTAGTGATATACTGTTGATAACTAGAGATATACTGTTGATAACTAGTGATATACTGTTGATAACTAGTGTTAGGTTTAGGAGCTGAGATAGTGTTGATAACTAGTGATATACTGTTGATAACTAGTGATATACTGCTGATAACTAGTGTTAGGTTTAGGAGCTGATATACTGTTGATAACTAGTGATATACTGTTGATAACTAGTGATATACTGTTGATAACTAGTGATATACTGTTGATAACTAGTGTTAGGTTTAGGAGCTGAGATAGTGTTGATAACTAGTGATATACTGTTGATAACTAGTGATATACTGTTGATAACTAGTGATATACTGTTGATAACTAGTGTTAGGTTTAGGAGCTGAGATACTGTTGATAACTAGTGATATACTGTTGATAACTAGTGATATACTGTTGATAACTAGTGTTAGGTTTAGGAGCTGAGATACTGTTGATAACTAGTGATATACTGTTGATAACTAGTGATATACTGTTGATAACTAGTGATATACTGTTGATAACTATTGATATGCTGTTGATAACTAGTGATATACTGTTGATAACTAGTGTTAGGTTTAGGAGCTGAGATAGTGTTGATAACTAGTGATATACTGTTGATAACTAGTGATATACTGTTGATAACTAGTGATATACTGCTGATAACTAGTGTTAGGTTTAGGAGCTGAGATACTGTTGATAACTAGTGATATACTGTTGATAACTAGTGATATACTGTTGATAACTAGTGATATACTGTTGATAACTAGTGATATACTGTTGATAACTAGTGTTAGGTTTAGGAGCTGAGATACTGTTGATAACTAGTGATATACTGTTGATAACTAGTGATATAATGTTGATAACTAGTGATATACTGTTGATAACTAGTGATAGGTTTAGGAGCTGAGATACTGTTGATAACTAGTGATATACTGTTGATAACTAGTGATATACTGTTGATAACTAGTGTTAGGTTTAGGAGCTGAGATAGTGTTGATAACTAGTGATATACTGTTGATAACTAGTGATATACTGTTGATAACTAGTGATATACTGTTGATAACTAGTGTTAGGTTTAGGAGCTGAGATACTGTTGATAACTAGTGATATACTGTTGATAACTAGTGATATACTGTTGATAACTAGTGTTAGGTTTAGGAGCTGAGATATTGTTGATAACTAGTGATATACTGTTGATAACTAATGATATACTGTTGATAACTAGTGATATACTGTTGATAACTAGTGTTAGGTTTAGGAGCTGAGATACTGTTGATAACTAGTGATATACTGTTGATAACTAGTGATATACTGTTGATAACTAGCGATATACTGTTGATAACTAGTGATAGGTTTAGGAGCTGAGATACTGTTGATAACTAGTGATATACTGTTGATAACTAGTGATATACTGTTGATAACTAGTGTTAGGTTTAGGAGCTGAGATAGTGTTGATAACTAGTGATATACTGTTGATAACTAGTGATATACTGTTGATAACTAGTGTTAGGTGTAGGAGCTGAGATACTGTTGATAACTAGTGATATACTGTTGATAACTAGTGATATACTGTTGATAACTAGTGATATACTGTTGATAACTAGTGATAGGTTTAGGAGCTGAGATACTGTTGATAACTAGTGATATACTGTTGATAACTAGTGATATACTGTTGATAACTAGTGATAGGTTTAGGAGCTGAGAGACTGACTGCTCTAGACTGCAGACTGTATTGATTGTCTAATAGTGTTTTACTCAGTCAGCTGCAGTGAGGACTAGACTACAGCTATTTACAGTCTAAGAGTAGTGTGTGTGTGAAATACAGTGGATAACAGGATGAAGAAGCTTATGGCGGTCTTTATTTAAAAACAGTCCCTAAAAATTAACCAGTCAGATGCACACAGTCTATTTACAAAACGCTTTGAGACTCATAATTCAAACCTTGTTATATATATATATATATATACAGTTGAAGTCAGAAGTTTACATCCACTTAGGTTGAAGTCATTAAAACTCATTTCTCAGCCACTCCACAGATTTCATGTTAACAAACTATAGTTTTGTCAAGTCTGTTAGGACATCTACTTTGTGCATGACTCAAGTAATTCTTCCAACAATTGTTTACAGACAGATTATTTCACTTATAATTCACTATATCACAATTCCAGTGGGTCAGAAGTTTACATACACTAAGTTGACTGTGCCTTTAAACAGCTTGGAAAATTCCAGAAAATTATGTAATGGCTTTAGAAGCTTCTGATAGGCTAATTGACATCATTTGAGTCAATTGGAGGTGTAGCTGTGGATGTATTCCAAGGCCTACCTTCAAACTCAGTGCCTCTTTGCTGGACATCATGGGAAAATCAAAAGAAATCAGCCAAGACCTCAGAAAAAAAATTGTAGACCTCTACAAGTCTGATTCATCCTTCGGAGCAATTTCCAAACGCCTGAAGGTACCACGTTCATCTGTACAAACAATAGTACGCAAGTATAAACACCATGGGACCATGCAGCCGTCCTACCGCTCAGGAAGGAGACGCATTCTGTCTCCTAGAGATGAACGTACTTTGGTGGGAAAAGTGCAAATCAATCCCAGAACAACAGTAAAGGACCTTGTGAAGATGCTGTAAGAAACAGGTACAAAAGTATCTATATCCACAGTAAAACAAGTCCTATATCGACATAACCTGAAATGCCGCTCAGCAAGGAAGAAGCCACTGCTACAAAACCGCCATAAAAAGCCAGACTTTACAACCGCACATGGGGAAAAAGATTGTACTTTTTGAAGAAATGTCCAAACTGTTTATAAAGGCACAGTCAACTTAGTGTATGTAAACTTCTGACCCACTGGAATTGTGATATAGTGAATTATAAGTGAAATAATCTGTCTGTAAACAATTGTTGGAAGAATGACTTATGTCATGCACAAAGTAGATGTCCTAACAGACTTGACAAAACTATAGTATGTTAACATGAAATCTGTGGAGTGGTTGAGAAATGAGTTTTAATGACTTCAAGGGTATGTAAACTTCCGACTTCAACTATATATATATATATATATATATATATATGAACAGCTAGAAGAAAGAACACACACCTGTAGAGGTGAGGTACTAATTATCTGAACATATAACTCTGAAAAGAAGGACATGAAAGTTGGGGGCCGTGTCTGAATACACATACAGTGGGGAGAACAAGTATTTGATACACTGCCGATTTTGCAGGTTTTCCTACTTACAAAGCATGTAGAGGTCTGTAATTTTTATCATAGGTACACTTCAACTGTAAGAGACGGAATCTAAATCTAAATAATTAATTTGCATTTTATTGCATGACATAAGTATTTGATCACCTACCAACCAGTAAGAATTCCGGCTCTCACAGACCTGTTAGTTTTTGCTCAAGCCAGCGCATGTCCAGGCCCATCTGAAGTTTGCCAATGACCATCTGGATGATCCAGAGGAGGAATGGGAGAAGGTCATGTGGTCTGATGAGACAAAAATAGAGCTTTTTGGACTAAACTCCACTCACCGTGTTTGGAGGAAGAAGAAGGAGGAGTACAACCCCAAGAACACCATCCCAACCGTGAAGCATGGAGGTGGAAACATCATTCTTTGGGGATGCTTTTCTGCAAAGGGGACAGGACAACTGCACCGTATTGAGGGGAGGATGGATGGGGCCATGTATCGCGAAATCTTGGCCAACAACCTCCTTCCCTCAGTAAGAGCATTGAAGATGGGTCGTGGCTGGGTCTTCCAGCATGACAACGACCCGAAACACACAGCCAGGGCAACTAAGGAGTGGCTCCGTAAGAAGCATCTCAAGGTCCTGGAGTGGCCTAGCCAGTCTCCAGACCTGAACCCAATAGAAAATCTTTGGAGGGAGCTGAAAGTCTGTATTGCCCAGCGACAGCCACGAAACCTGAAGGATCTGGATGGAGGAGTGGGCCAAAATCCCTGCTGCAGTGTGTGCAAACCTGGTCAAGAACTACAGGAAACGTATGCTCTCTGTAATTGCAAACAAAGGTTTCTGTACCAAATATTAAGTTCTGCTTTTCTGATGTATCAAATACTTATGTCATGCAATAAAATGCAAATGAATTACTTAAAAATCATACAATGTGATTTTCTGGATTTTTGTTTTAGATTCCGTCACTCACAGTTGAAGAGTACCTATGATAAACATTACAGACTTCTACATGCTTTGTAAGTGGGAAAACCTGCAAAATCAGCAGTGTATCAAATACTTGTTCTCCCCACTGTACTTGAGTTCTAAATATTAGGCTAATAGTATGCGAAAATAACATGTTTTAAATGTTACATATACATATGTAGATGTTATACACATTTGGGCTTTTTATCTAGTAGAGTTCACTGAACACTACTGAGGAAGACTATGGTCTTTATCTAGTAGAGTTCACTGAACACTACTGAGGAAGACTATGGTCTTTATCTAGTAGAGTTCACTGAACACTACTGAGGAAGACTATGGTCTTTATCTAGTAGAGTTCACTGAACACTACTGAGGAAGACTATGGTCTTATCTAGTAGAGTTCACTGAACACTACTGAGGAAGACTATGGTCTTTATCTAGTAGAGTTCACTGAACACTACTGAGGAAGACTATGGTCTTTTTCATAATCAGCTGATAGTCAGAGAAGAGGACTGACTATCAATAAACACAATTAGATTCTCAGTGTGGATGAGGGGAGGATGTTGATATCTGCTGCTTACTGCATACACTTCTAATAAACTATGTTCTAAATAGTATGTAGTATAATTAGTACACACTATGTAGTTTTAGTAAGTAGTAGGTAAGATAGATTAGGGGATTCTACTAAACTGTATGTTCTAAATAGTATAATTAGTACACACTATGTAGTTTTAGTAAGTAGTAGGTAAAATAGATTAGGGGTTTCTACTAAACTGTATGTTCTAAATAGTATGTAGTATAATTAGTACACACTATGTAGTTTTAGTAAGTAGTAGGTAAGATAGATTAGGGGATTCTACTAAACTGTATGTTTTAAATAGTATAATTAGTACACACTATGTAGTTTTAGTAAGTAGTAGGTAAGATAGATTAGGGGATTCTACTAAACTGTATGTTCTAAATAGTATAATTAGTACACACTATGTAGTTTTAGTAAGTAGTAGGTAAGATAGATTAGGGGATTCTACTAAACTGTATGTTTTAAATAGTATAATTAGTACACACTATGTAGTTTTAGTAAGTAGTAGGTAAAATAGATTAGGGGCTTCTACTAAACTGTATGTTCTAAATAGTATGTAGTATAATTAGTACACACTATGTAGTTTTAGTAAGTAGTAGGTAAAATAGATTAGGGGTTTCTACTAAACTGTATGTTCTAAATAGTATAATTAGTACACACTATGTAGTTTTAGTAAGTAGTAGGTAAAATAGATTAGGGGTTTCTACTAAACTGTATGTTCTAAATAGTATGTAGTATAATTAGTACACACTATGTAGTTTTAGTAAGTAGTAGGTAAGATAGATTAGGGGTTTCTACTAAACTGTATGTTCTAAATAGTATGTAGTATAATTAGTACACACTATGTAGTTTTAGTAAGTAGTAGGTAAAATAGATTAGGGGTTTCTACTAAACTGTATGTTCTAAATAGTATAATTAGTACACACTATGTAGTTTTAGTAAGTAGTAGGTAAAATAGATTAGGGGTTTCTACTAAACTGTATGTTCTAAATAGTATGTAGTATAATTAGTACACACTATGTAGTTTTAGTAAGTAGTAGGTAAAATAGATTAGGGGTTTCTACTAAACTGTATGTTCTAAATAGTATGTAGTATAATTAGTACACACTATGTAGTTTTAGTAAGTAGTAGGTAAGATAGATTAGGGGTTTCTACTAAACTGTATGTTCTAAATAGTATGTAGTATAATTAGTACACACTATGTAGTTTTAGTAAGTAGTAGGTAAGATAGATTAGGGGTTTCTACTAAACTGTATGTTCTAAATAGTATGTAGTATAATTAGTACACACTATGTAGTTTTAGTAAGTAGTAGGTAAAATAGATTAGGGGTTTCTACTAAACTGTATGTTCTAAATAGTATAATTAGTACACACTATGTAGTTTTAGTAAGTAGTAGGTAAAATAGATTAGGGGTTTCTACTAAACTGTATGTTCTAAATAGTATGTAGTATAATTAGTACACACTATGTAGTTTTAGTAAGTAGTAGGTAAAATAGATTAGGGGTTTCTACTAAACTGTATGTTCTAAATAGTATAATTAGTACACACTATGTAGTTTTAGTAAGTAGTAGGTAAAATAGATTAGGGGTTTCTACTAAACTGTATGTTCTAAATAGTATGTAGTATAATTAGTACACACTATGTAGTTTTAGTAAGTAGTAGGTAAAATAGATTAGGGGTTTCTACTAAACTGTACGTTCTAAATAGTATGTAGTATAATTAGTACACACTATGTAGTTTTAGTAAGTAGTAGGTAAAATAGATTAGGGGTTTCTACTAAACTGTATGTTCTAAATAGTATGTAGTATAATTAGTACACACTATGTAGTTTTAGTAAGTAGTAGGTAAAATAGATTAGGGGTTTCTACTAAACTGTATGTTCTAAATAGTATGTAGTATAATTAGTACACACTATGTAGTTTTAGTAAGTAGTAGGTAAAATAGATTAGGGGTTTCTACTAAACTGTATGTTCTAAATAGTATGTAGTATAATTAGTACACAGTATGTAGTTTTAGTAAGTAGTAGGTAAGATAGATTAGGGGATTCTACTAAACTGTATGTTCTAAATAGTATAATTAGTACACACTATGTAGTTTTAGTAAGTAGTAGGTAAAATAGATTAGGGTCTTCTACTAAACTGTATGTTCTAAATAGTATGTAGTATAATTAGTACACACTATGTAGTTTTAGTAAGTAGTAGGTAAAATAGATTAGGGGTTTCTACTAAACTGTATGTTCTAAATAGTATGTAGTATAATTAGTACACACTATGTAGTTTTAGTAAGTAGTAGGTAAGATAGATTAGGGGATTCTACTAAACTGTATGTTTTAAATAGTATAATTAGTACACACTATGTAGTTTTAGTAAGTAGTAGGTAAGATAGATTAGGGGATTCTACTAAACTGTATGTTCTAAATAGTATAATTAGTACACACTATGTAGTTTTAGTAAGTAGTAGGTAAGATAGATTAGGGGATTCTACTAAACTGTATGTTTTAAATAGTATAATTAGTACACACTATGTAGTTTTAGTAAGTAGTAGGTAAAATAGATTAGGGGCTTCTACTAAACTGTATGTTCTAAATAGTATGTAGTATAATTAGTACACAGTATGTAGTTTTAGTAAGATTTGAGACACGGCCCTCACTTCTTCTCTTCTGTCTGGCAGCAGTGTGTAGAGTGTCCACCAGGTGGCAGAGAAGAGAGTGACTTCATGTTCCCAGACAGAGTTCTGTACAGGTTAGGTAACGTTAGTATGTAATAGAGTACAACACGCCTAATTCCTTGCATTATTGTGTTGGTTTTAATAGAGATAGAATTATAGAATAGAAAACAGCCGTGTTGATCTAGTGTAGTGTATATCTATGTCTGTGAAGAGGTTGCTTGTGCTGCTCTGTGTGCAACAAGAACCACACCCACACTCTAACCTTAAACACACCCACACACACCCACACTCTCTAACCCTAAACACACCCACACCCACCCACACTCTCTAACCCTAAACACACCCACCCACACTCTAACCCTAAACACACCCACACACACCCACACTCTCTAACCCTAACCCTGAATGATTATGTACACACACACACACACACACACACACACACACACACACACTCTCTCTCTCTCTAACCCTAACCCTGAATGATTATGTACACACACACACACACTCTCTCTAACCCTAACCCTGAATGATTATGTACACACACACACACACACACACTCTCTCTCTCTAACCCTAACCCTGAATGATTATGTACACACACACACACACACACACACACACACACACACTCTCTCTAACCCTAACCCTGAATGATTATGTACACACACACACACACACACACACACTCTCTCTCCCTAACCCTAACCCTGAATGATTATGTACACACACACACACACACACACACACACACACACACACACACACACACACACACTCTCTCTAACCCTAACCCTGAATGATTATGTACACACACAGCCATTCACACTCTCTCTCTCTCTCTCTTCTCTGTGATTATATACATTACACCCAGTGCATTGAACCGGAAACACAGCTTGGTAGATCATATAAAAGTGATCAATATGAATATAATAAATCAGTGTGTAACATTGACCTCTACATCATGTTAATAGGGAGGGATATTGACCCCTTGTAAGGGTTAACTGACTGACTGGAGTCTTCAATAAAAACTGGGTCAGAACACAAATATGGTGCTGGAATAAGCATGCATGACCCTACTTGTTCTGCTTCTAGTGCACAGAATCACCATCATCATATCATCACCATCATCATATCATCACCATCATCATATATCATCATCACCATCACCATCATCACCATCATTATATATCACCATCATCACCATCATCATATATCACCATCATCACCATCATCATATATCACCATCATCACCATCATCCTATATCACCATCATCACCATCATCATATATCACCATCATCACCATCATACTATATCACCATCATATATCATCATCACCATCATCCTATATCATCATCACCATCATCCTATATCATCATCATCATCATCACCATCATCCTATATTATCACCATCACCATCATCCTATATCATCATCATCACCATCATCCTATATCACCATCATCCTATATCATCATCATCATCATCCTATATCATCACCATCACTATCATCCTATATCATCACCATCACCATCATCCTATCTCACCATCATCCTATATCATCATCACCATCATCATCATCACCATCATCCTATATCATCATCATCATCACTATCATCCTATATCACCATCATCACCATCATCCTATATCACCATCATCACCATCATCACCATCATCCTATATCACCATCATATATCATCATCACCATCATCCTATATCACCATCATCACCATCATCCTATATCATCACCATCATCATCACTATCATCCTGTATCATCACTATCATCCTATATCATCACCATCACCATCATCCTATATCATAATCATCACCATCATTCTATATCATCACCATCATCATCACTATCATCTATATCATCATCATCACCATCATCCTATATCACCATCATCATCATCACCATCACCCTATATCACCATCATCCTATATCATCCTCATCACTATCATCCTATATCATCACCATCACCATCATCCTATATCATCACCATCATATATCATCACCATCATCATATATCATCACCATCATCATATCATCACCATCGTATATCATCACCGTCATCATCACCATCATCATCACCATCATATCACCATCATCATATCATCACCATCGTATATCATCACCATCATCATATCATCACCATCATCATATCATCACCATCATATATCATCACCATCGTATATCATCACCATCATACATCATCACCATCATACATCATCACCATCATCATCATCATCACCATCATATATCATCACCATCGTATATCATCACCGTCATCATCACCATCATCATATCATCATCACCATCATCATCACCATCATATATCATCACCATCATCATATATCATCACCATCATCACCATCGTATATCATCACCGTCATCATCACCATCATCATATCATCACCATCATCATATATCATCACCATCATCATATATCAACACCATCATCACATCATCATATCATCACCATTGTATATCATCACCGTCATCATCACCATCATCATATCATCATCACCATCATCATCACCATCATATCAACACCATCATCATATATCATATATCATCACCATCATCATATCATCACCATCATCACCATCATCATATCATCACCATCATCATCATATATCATCATCACCATCATCATATCATCACCATCATATATAATCACCATCATCATATCATCACCATCATCATCATCACCACCATCATATATCATCATCACCATCATATATCATCACCATCATCATATCATCACCATCATCATATCATCACCATCATCATATCATCACCATCATCATATATCATCATCCCCATTGTCATCACCATCATCTTCATCAGAGTTCAGTAGTAAAGTAATCAGGAATTTAGAGTCACTGTGCGTTAGCTGGATATTAGTTCAACTCCCTCTTTTGGCTGGACCTTGTTATTGGTTCAAGTCCTTTTGGCTGGACCTTATTATTGGTTCAAGTCCTTTTGGCTGGACCTTGTTATTGGTTCAATTCCTTTTGGCTGGACCTTGTTATAGGTTCAAGTCCTTTTGGCTGAACCAGATTATAGGTTCAAGTCCTTTTGGCTGAACCAGATTATAGGTTCAAGTCCTTTTGGTTGAACCAGATTATAGGTTCAAGTCCTTTTGGCACTCTCCTGTATTTGGCATTGTCACTATTATGGCACTGTCTTCTGTCCATATAAAGACCAAGTCTGTTGTTCATGGGCCATATGTCTCTTTTTAGTTTCTGGCCTCAGTGCCATCTGGTGTTTTAGGGTCAAACTAGGTCTCTAGTGAAAACAGGTTAGGGTTCAGAGGTCAAACTAGGTCATTAGTGAAAACGGGTTAGGGTTCAGAGGTCAAACTAGGTCTCTAGTGAAAACAGGGATTAGGGTTCAGAGCAAGCATTATTATCATCATCATTATAATAATAATTATTATAACTTATTATTATAACTAGTCCTATGTACAGAGCGGTAGTGAAGTCGGAGTATACAGGCCGTCATATTGACTCTACTAAATGGAAGCTTTTGTTTGTTTTTGAAAATACTTAAAAAATAGAATTTTTTCCCGCTGTGAAGTTGATCAACTTGATTTATAAAATCCTGTCTGATGCAGCTGACGTCTCGTGCTTGAATCAGGATAGGTGTGCCGTGGTTGGTCGGTTTCACTTCCTGTGAGCGATTAGAGGGGAAGAGTGACGATGACCAGCCCAGAGCTGTCGGGAAGGAAGTCCAGTCCTCTGAAAAACGGGATTGGTTGATGTGGAGTTGGCCGGCGGCTCTCTGTGATCTGATTGGCTGTAAGGCACTGTGAGGGAGTGGTCAGGAGAGGTCAGTCATGCTGAGGCTCATGGGTAGTCCTGGTCGGAGGTAGGGGACGCGTGGAAAGTCATAAGGGTGAGAGAAGTCAGGGGTCAGAACACGTCCGTTCTCCCCAGAGGACCCTGTGATGGACAGCCTGGCCTTACTCCGCATGGCATCCGTAAACGTCATCTACACACACACACACACACACACACACACACACACACACATACAAAATGTAATTGTCAGGGTCAGCTTCACGTCACACTGCTATAGATATATAAAATGTAGAAATGCAGTATGTAGAAATGCAAAATGTTGAAATGCAGTATGTAAAAATTGAGTGAATGTAGAAATGCAATATGTAGAAATGCAATATGTAGAAATGCAATATGTAGAAATGCAAATGTAGAAATGCAGTATGTAGTAAATGTATTAAATGTAATAAATGTAGTAAATGTAATAAATGTAGTAAATGTAATAAATGTAATATGTAGTAAATGTAATATATGTAATATATGTAATAAATGTAGTAAATGTAGTAAATATAATATATGTAATAAATGTAGTAAAGGTAGTAAATGTAATATGTAGTAAATGTAGTAAATGTAATATGTTGTAAATGTAGTAAATGTAATATGTAGTAAATGAAATAAATGTATTAAATGTAATATGTAATAAATGTAGTAAAGGTAGTAAATGTAATATGTAGTAAATGTAGTAAATGTAATATGTAGTAAATGTAGTAAATGTAATATGTTGTAAATGTAGTAAATGTAATATGTAGTAAATGTAATATGTAGTAAATGAAATAAATGTATTAAATGTAGTAAATGTAGTAAATGTAATAAATGTAATAAATGTAGTAAATGTAGTAAATGTAATAAATGTAGTAAATGTAGTAAATGTAATAAATGTAGTAAATGTAATAAATGTAGTAAATATAGTAAATGTAATATGTAGTAAATGTAGTAAATGTAATATGTTGTAAATGTAGTAAATGTAATATGTAGTAAATGTAATATGTAGTAAATGAAATAAATGTAGTAAATGTAATATGTAGTAAATGTAGTAAATGTAATATGTATTAAATGTAATAAATGTAGTAAATGTAATAAATGTAGTAAATGTAATAAATGTAATATGTAGTAAATGTAATATGTAGTAAATGTATTAAATTTAGTAAATGTAATATGTAGTAAATGTAATAAATGTAGTAAATTTAATAAATGTAGTATGTAGTAAATGTAATAAATGTACTAAATGTAGTAAATGTATTAAATGTACTAAATGTAATAAATGTAGTAAATGTTGTAAATGTAATAAATGTAGTAAATGTAGTAAATGTAATAAATGTAATAAATGTAGTAAATGTCATAAATGTAATAAATGTAGTAAATGTAATAAATGTAATGAATGTAATAAATGTAATAAATGTTGAAAATGTAATAAATGTAGTAAATGTTGTAAATGTAATAAATGTAGTAAATGTGGTAAATGTAATAAATTTAGTAAATGTAGTAAATGTCATAAATGTAGTAAATGTAATAAATGTAATAAATGTCATAAATGTAATAAATGTAGTAAATGTAATGAATGTAATGAATGTAATAAATGTAGTAAATGTAATAAATGTAATAAATGTAATAAATGTTGAAAATGTAATAAATGTAGTAAATGTTGTAAATGTAATAAATGTAATAAATGTTGAAAATGTAATAAATGTAGTAAATGTTGTAAATGTAATAAATGTAGTAAATGTAATAAATGTAATAATAATAAATGTAGTAAATGTAATAAATGTAGTAAATAAAATAAATGTAGTAAATGTAATAAATGTAGTAAATGTAATATGTAGTAAATGTAATAAATGTAGTAAATGTAGTAAATGTAGTAAATGCAATAAATGTAGTAAATGTAGTAAATGTAATAAATGTAGTATGTAATAAATGTAGTAAATGTAATAAATGTAGTAAATGTAATAAATGTAGTAAATGTAATATGTAGTAAATGTAATAAATGTAGTAAATGTAGTAAATGTAATATGTAGTAAATGTAATAAATGTAGTAAATGTAGTAAATGTAATAAATGTAATACATGTAGTATGTAATAAATGTAATAAATGTAGTATGTAGTAAATGTAGTAAATGTAAGAAATGTAGTAAATGTAATAAATGTAGTAAATGTAATAAATGTAGTAAATGTAGTAAATACAGTATGTAGTAAATGTAATATGTAGTAAATGCAGTATGTAGTAAATGTAGTATGTAGTAAATGTAGTAAATGTAATAAATGTAGTAAATGCAGTATGTAGTAAAAGTAATATGTAGTAAATGTAGTAAATGTAATAAATGTAATAAATGTAGTAAATGCAGTATGTAGTAAATGTAATATGTAGTAAATGCAGTATGAAGTAAATGTAGTATGTAGTAAATGCAGTATGTAGTAAATGTAGTAAATGTAGTACGTAGTAAATACATTATGTAGTAAATGTAGTAAATGTAATATGTAGTAAATGTAGTAAATGTAATACATGTAATATGTAGTAAATGTAGTAAATGTAGTATGTAGTAAATGCATTATGTAGTAAATGTAGTAAATGTAATATTTAGTAAATGTAGTATGTAGTAAATGTAGTATGTAGTAAATGTAGTATGTAGTAAATGCAGTATGTAGTAAATGTAGTAAATGTAGTTCGTAGTAAATGCATTATGTAGTAAATGTAGTAAATGTAATATGTAGTAAATGTAGTAATGTAATATGTAGTAAATGTAGTAAATGTTGTAAATGCAGTATGTAGTAAATGTAGTATGTAGTAAATGTAATATGTAGTAAATGTAATATGTAGTAAATGCAGTATGTAGTAAATGTAGTAAATGTAATATGTAGTAAATGTAGTAATGTAATATGTAGTAAATGTAGTAAATGTTGTAAATGCAGTATGTAGTAAATGTAGTATGTAGTAAATGTAATATGTAGTAAATGTAATATGTAGTAAATGCAGTATGTAGTAAATGTAATATGTAGTAAATGTAATATGTAATAAATGCAGTATGTAATGAATGTAGTATGTAGTAAATGTAGTATGTAATAAATGTAATATGTAGTAAATGCAGTATGTAGTAAATGTAAAATGTAGTAAATGTAATTAGTAGTAAATGCAGTATGTAGTAAATGTAATATGTTGTAAATGCAGTATGTAGTAAATGTAATATGTAGTAAATGTAATATGTAATAAATGCAGTATTTAATAAGTGTAGTATGTAGTAAATGTAGTATGTAATAAATGTAATATGTAGTAAATGCAGTATGTAGTAAATGTAATATGTAGTAAATGTAATATGTAATAAATGCAGTATGTAGAAATGCAGTATGTAGTAAATGCAGTATGCAGACATGTAGTAAATGCAGTATGTAGTAAATGCAGTATGCAGAAATGTAGTAAATGCAGTATGTAATAAATGCAGTATGTAGAAATGTAGAAATGCAGTATGAAGTAAATGTAGTAAATGCAGTATGTAGTAAATGCAGTATGTAGAAATGTAGAAAAGCAGTATGTAGTAAATGCAGTATGTAGAAATGCAGTATGTAGTAAATGCAGTATGTAGAAATGTAGTAAATGCATTATGTAGTAAATGCAGTATGTAGAAATGTAGTAAATGCAGTATGTAGAAATGTAGTAAATGTAATATGTAGAAATGCAGTATGTAGAAATGCAGTATGTAGAAATGCAGTATGTAGAAATGTAGTAAATGCAGTATGTAGAAATGCAGTATGTAGAAATGCAGTATGTAGTAAATGTAATATGAAGTAAATGTAATATATAGTAAATGCAGTATGCAGAAATGCAGTATGCAGAAATGCAGTATGTAGTAAATATAATATGTAGTAAATGTAATATGTAGTAAATGTAATATATAGTAAATGCAGTATGTAGAAATGCAGTATGTTGAAATGCAGTATGTTGAAATGCAGTATGAAGAAATGCAGTATGTAGAAATGCAGTATGTAGTAAATCTAATATGTAGTAAATGTAGTATGTAGTAAATGCAGTATGTAGTAAATGTAATATGTAGTAAATACACTATGTAGTAAATGCAGTATGTAGAAATGCAGTATGTTGTAAATGCAGTATGTAGAAATGTAGAAATGCAGTATGTAGAAATGCAGTATGTAGTAAATGTAATAAATGTAGTAAATGTAATAAATGTAGTAAATATAGTAAATGTAATATGTTGTAAATGTAGTAAATGTAATATGTAGTAAATGTAATATGTAGTAAATGTAATATGTAGTAAATGTAGTAAATGTAATATGTAGTAAATGTAGTAAATGTAATATGTATTAAATGTAATAAATGTAGTAAATGTAATAAATGTAGTAAATTTAATATGTAGTAAATGTAATAATGTAATAAATGTAGTAAATGTAATAAATGTAGTAAATGTAATACGTAGTAAATGTAATATGTAGTAAATGTAATAAATGTAATATGTAGTAAATTTAGTAGATGTAATATGTAGTAAATGTAATAAATGTAGTAAATATAATATGCAGTAAATGTAGTAAATGTAATATGTAGTAAATGTAGTAAATGTAATAAATATAATATGTAGTAAATGTAATAAATGTAGTAAATGTAATAAATGTAGTATGTAGTAAATGTAAAAAATGTAATAAATGTAGTAAATGTATTAAATGTAGTAAATGTAATAAATGTAGTAAATGTTGTAAATGTAATAAATGTAGTAAATGTAGTAAATGTAGTAAATGTAATAAATGTAGTATATAGTAAATGTAATAAATGTAATAAATGTAGTAAATGTCATAAATGTAATAAATGTAGTAAATGTAATAAATGTAATAAATGTAATAAATGTAGTAAATGTAATAAATGTAGTAAATGTTGTAAATGTAATAAATGTAGTAAATGTAGTAAATGTAATAAATGTAATAAATGTAGTAAATGTCATAAATGTAATAAATGTAGTAAATGTAATAAATGTAATGAATGTAATAAATGTAATAAATGTAATAAATGTAGTAAATGTAATAAATGTAATAAATGTAGTAAATGTAGTAAATGTTGTAAATGTAATAAATGTAGTAAATGTAGTAAATGTAATAAATGTAGTAAATGTAATAAATGTCATGAATGTAATAAATGTAGTAAATGTAATAAATGTAGTAAATGTAATAAATGTAATAAATGTAATAAATGTAATAATGATAAATGTAGTAAATGTAGTAAATGTAATAAATGTAGTAAATGTAGTAAATGTAATATGCAGTAAATGTAGTAAATGTAATATGTAGTAAATGTAGTAAATGTAATAAATATAATATGTAGTAAATGTAATAAATGTAGTAAATGTAATAAATGTAGTATGTAGTAAATGTAAAAAATGTAATAAATGTAGTAAATGTATTAAATGTAGTAAATGTAATAAATGTAGTAAATGTTGTAAATGTAATAAATGTAGTAAATGTAGTAAATGTAGTAAATGTAATAAATGTAGTATATAGTAAATGTAATAAATGTAATAAATGTAGTAAATGTCATAAATGTAGTAAATGTAATAAATGTAATAAATGTAGTAAATGTAATAAATGTAGTAAATGTTGTAAATGTAATAAATGTAGTAAATGTAGTAAATGTAATAAATGTAATAAATTTAGTAAATGTCATAAATGTAATAAATGTAGTAAATGTAATAAATGTAATGAATGTAATAAATGTAATAAATGTAGTAAATGTAATAAATGTAATAAATGTAGTAAATGTAGTAAATGTTGTAAATGTAATAAATGTAGTAAATGTAGTAAATGTAATAAATGTAGTAAATGTAATAAATGTCATGAATGTAATAAATGTAGTAAATGTAATAAATGTAGTAAATGTAATAAATGTAATAAATGTAATAATGATAAATGTAGTAAATGTAGTAAATGTAATAAATGTAGTAAATGTAATAAATGTAGTAAATGTAATATGTAGTAAATGTAATAAATGTAGTAAATGTAGTAAATGCAATAAATGTAGTAAATGTAGTAAATGTAATAAATGTAGTATGTAATAAATGTAGTAAATGTAATAAATGTAGTAAATGTAATAAATTTAGAAAATTTAGTAAATGTAATATGTAGTAAATGTAATAAATGTAGTAAATGTAGTAAATGTAATATGTAGTAAATTTAATAAATGTAGTAAATGTAGTAAATGTAATAAATGTAATACATGTAGTATGTAATAAATGTAATAAATGTAGTATGTAGTAAATGTAGTAAATGGTATAAATGTAGTAAATGTAATAAATGTAGTAAATGAAATAAATGAAATAAATGTAGTAAATGTAGTAAATGTAATAAATGTTGTAAATGTAATACATGTAGTATGTAATAAATGTAATAAATGTAGTATGTAGTAAATGTAGTAAATGGTATAAATGTAGTAAATGTAATAAATGTAGTAAATGTAGTAAATGTAATAAATGTTGTAAATGTAGTAAATGTAGTATGTAGTAAATGTAATAAATGTAGTAAATGTAGTAAATGTAATAAATGTAATAAATGTAGTACATGTAATAAATGTAGTAAATGTAGTAAATGTAGTAAATGTAATAAATGTAATAAATGTAATATATGTAGTAAATGTAACAAATGTAGTAAATGTAATAAATGTAGTAAATGCAATAAATGTAGTAAATGTAGTAAATGTAATAAATGTAGTATGTAATAAATGTAGTAAATGTAATAAATGTAGAAAATGTAGTAAATGTAATATGTAGTAAATGTAATAAATGTAGTAAATGTAGTAAATGTAATATGTAGTAAATTTAATAAATGTAGTAAATGTAGTAAATGTAATAAATGTAATAAATGTAATACATGTAGTATGTAATAAATGTAATAAATGTAGTATGTAGTAAATGGTATAAATGTAGTAAATGTAATAAATGTAGTAAATGTAATAAATGTAGTAAATGTAGTAAATGTAATAAATGTTGTAAATGTAATACATGTAGTATGTAATAAATGTAATAAATGTAGTATGTAGTAAATGTAGTAAATGGTATAAATGTAGTAAATGTAATAAATGTAGTAAATGTAATAAATGTAGTAAATGTAGTAAATGTAATAAATGTTGTAAATGTAGTAAATGTAGTATGTAGTAAGTGTAATAAATGTAGTAAATGTAGTAAATGTAATAAATGTAGTACATGTAGTAAATGTAGTAAATGTAGTAAATGTAGTAAATGTAATAAATGTAATAAATATAATATATGTAGTAAATGTAACAAATGTAGTAAATGTAATAAATGTAGTAAATATAGTAAATGTAATAAATGTAGTAAATGTAATAAATGTAGTAAATGTAGTAAATGTAATAAATGTAGTAAATGTAGTAAATGTAATAAATGTAGTAAATGTAATAAATGTAGTAAATGTAGTAAATGTAATAATGTAATAAATGTAGTAAATGTAATATGTAGTAAATGTAATAAATGTAATAAATGTAATATGTAGTAAATTTAGTAGATGTAATATGTAGTAAATGTAATAAATGTAGTAAATATAATATGCAGTAAATGTAGTAAATGTAATATGTAGTAAATGTAGTAAATGTAATAAATATAATATGTAGTAAATGTAATAAATGTAGTAAATGTAATACATGTAGTATGTAATAAATATAATATGTAGTAAATGTAATATGTAGTAAATGTAATATATAGTAAATGCAGTATGTAGAAATGCAGTATGTTGAAATGCAGTATGTTGAAATGCAGTATGAAGAAATGCAGTGTGTAGAAATGCAGTATGTAGTAAATCTAATATGTAGTAAATGTAGTATGTAGTAAATGCAGTATGTAGTAAATGTAATATGTAGTAAATACACTATGTAGTAAATGCAGTATGTAGAAATGCAGTATGTTGTAAATGCAGTATGTAGAAATGTAGAAATGCAGTATGTAGAAATGCAGTATGTAGTAAATCTAATAAATGTAGTAAATGTAATAAATGTAGTAAATGTAATAAATGTAGTAAATATAGTAAATGTAATATGTTGTAAATGTAGTAAATGTAATATGTAGTAAATGTAATATGTAGTAAATGTAGTAAATGTAATATGTAGTAAATGTAGTAAATGTAATATGTATTAAATGTAATAAATGTAGTAAATGTAATAAATGTAGTAAATTTAATATGTAGTAAATGTAATAATGTAATAAATGTAGTAAATGTAATACGTAGTAAATGTAATATGTAGTAAATGTAATAAATGTAATATGTAGTAAATTTAGTAGATGTAATATGTAGTAAATGTAATAAATGTAGTAAATATAATATGCAGTAAATGTAGTAAATGTAATATGTAGTAAATGTAGTAAATGTAATAAATATAATATGTAGTAAATGTAATAAATGTAGTAAATGTAGTATGTAGTAAATGTAATAAATGTAATAAATGTAGTAAATGTATTAAATGTAGTAAATGTAATAAATGTAGTAAATGTTGTAAATGTAATAAATGTAGTAAATGTAGTAAATGTAGTAAATGTAATAAATGTAGTATATAGTAAATGTAATAAATGTAATAAATGTAGTAAATGTCATAAATGTAATAAATGTAGTAAATGTAATAAATGTAGTAAATGTAGTAAATGTAATAAATGTAATAAATGTAGTAAATGTTGTAAATGTAATAAATGTAGTAAATGTAGTAAATGTAATAAATGTAATAAATGTAGTAAATGTCATAAATGTAATAAATGTAGTAAATGTAATAAATGTAATGAATGTAATAAATGTAATAAATGTAGTAAATGTAATAAATGTAATAAATGTAGTAAATGTAGTAAATGTTGTAAATGTAATAAATGTAGTAAATGTAGTAAATGTAGTAAATGTAATAAATGTCATAAATGTAATAAATGTAGTAAATGTAATAAATGTAATAAATGTAGTAAATGTAATAAATGTAGTAAATGTAGTAAATGTAGTAAATGTAATAAATGTAGTAAATGTAATAAATGTAGTAAATGTAATAAATGTAGTAAATGTAATAAATGTAGTAAATGTAATATGTAGTAAATGTAATAAATGTAGTAAATGTAGTAAATGCAATAAATGTAGTAAATGTAGTAAATGTAATAAATGTAGTATGTAATAAATGTAGTAAATGTAGTAAATGTAGTAAATGTAATAAATGTAGTATATAGTAAATGTAATAAATGTAATAAATGTAGTAAATGTCATAAATGTAATAAATGTAGTAAATGTAATAAATGTAGTAAATGTAGTAAATGTAATAAATGTAATAAATGTAGTAAATGTTGTAAATGTAATAAATGTAGTAAATGTAGTAAATGTAATAAATGTAATAAATGTAGTAAATGTCATAAATGTAATAAATGTAGTAAATGTAATAAATGTAATGAATGTAATAAATGTAATAAATGTAGTAAATGTAATAAATGTAATAAATGTAGTAAATGTAGTAAATGTTGTAAATGTAATAAATGTAGTAAATGTAGTAAATGTAGTAAATGTAATAAATGTCATAAATGTAATAAATGTAGTAAATGTAATAAATGTAATAAATGTAGTAAATGTAATAAATGTAGTAAATGTAGTAAATGTAGTAAATGTAATAAATGTAGTAAATGTAATAAATGTAGTAAATGTAATAAATGTAGTAAATGTAATAAATGTAGTAAATGTAATATGTAGTAAATGTAATAAATGTAGTAAATGTAGTAAATGCAATAAATGTAGTAAATGTAGTAAATGTAATAAATGTAGTATGTAATAAATGTAGTAAATGTAGTAAATGTAGTAAATGTAATAAATGTAGAAAATGTAGTAAATGTAATATGTAGTAAATGTAATAAATGTAGTAAATGTAGTAAATGTAATATGTAGTAAATTTAATAAATGTAGTAAATGTAGTAAATGTAATAAATGTAATAAATGTAATACATGTAGTATGTAGTAAATGTAGTAAATGGTATAAATGTAGTAAATGTAAAAAATGTAATAAATGTAGTAAATGTAGTAAATGTAGTAAATGTGGTATATGTAATAAATGTAGTAAATGTAATAAATGTAGTAAATGTAATAAATGTAATATGTAGTAAATGTAACAAATGTAGTAAATGTAATAAATGTAGTAAATGTAATAAATGTAGTAAATGTAATAAATGTAGTAAATGTAATAAATGTAGTAAATGTAATAAATGTAATGAATGTAGTAAATGTAGTAAATGTAGTAAATGTAATAAATGTAGGAAATGTAGTAAATGTAATAAATGTAATAAATGTAATAAATGTAGTAAATGTAATAAATGTAGTAAATGTAATAAATGTAATAAATGTAATATGTAGTAAATGTAATAAATGTAGTAAATGTAATAAATGTAATATGTAGTAAATGTAGTAAATAGTAAATATAATAAATGTAACAAATGTAGTAAATGTAATAAATGTAGTAAATTTAGTAAATGTAATAAATATAATACATTTAGTAAATGTAATAAATGTAGTAAACGTAAATGTAGTAAATGTAGTAAATGTAATAAATGTAAAATGTAGTAAATGTAGTAAATGTAGTAAATGTAATAAATGTAATAAATGTAGTAAATGTAGTAAATGTAGTAAATGTAACAAATGTAGTAAATGTAATAAATGTAGTAAATATAGTAAATGTAATAAATATAGTAAATGTAATAAATGTAGTAAATGTAATAAATGTAGTAAATGTAATAAATGTAGTAAATGTAATAAATGTAATGAATGTAATAAATGTAATAAATGTTGAAAATGTAATAAATGTAGTAAATGTTGTAAATGTAATAAATGTAGTAAATGTGGTAAATGTAATAAATGTAGTAAATGTAGTAAATGTCATAAATGTAGTAAATGTAATAAATGTAGTAAATGTAGTAAATGTAATAAATGTAGTATATGTAATACATGTAATACATGTAATAAATGTAGTAAATTTAGTAAATGTAATAAATGTAGTAAATGTAATAAATGTAGTAAATGTAATAAATGTAGTAAATGTAATAAATGTATTAAATGTAGTAAATGTAATATGTAGTAAATGCAGTATGTAGACGTGTGTCCAATATGGTTTGTGTTTACAGTATGGCAGTATGGTGTATGACATTATGCTTTATGACAGTATGGTGTATGGCAGTATGGTGTATGACAGTATGGTGTATGACAGTATGGTGTATGACATTATGCTTTATGACAGTATGGTGTATGACAGTATGGTGTATGATATTATGCTGTATGACAGTATGGTGTATGACAGTATGGTGAATGACATTATGCTGTATGACAGTATGGTGTATGACAGTATGGTGTATGACATTATGCTTTATGACAGTAAGGTGTATGACATTATGCTTTATGACAGTATGGTGTATGACAGGTCAAAGGTCAGCAATAAGCGTGACTTGGGTTGAAACACACAGCAGTGTAGGTATGAATAAGCAGCTTACCCCTCCCCTCTTAAATATGAGGATGGAGAGGAGGGAGGGAGGAGAGGAGAGATGGAGGAGAAGGAGTACAAGGATAGGCGAGGTGTGACTGACTGACTGACTGACTGACTGATTGACTGGTTGATTGATTGACTAACTGGTTGATTGACTGACTGGGTGATTGACTGACAGGGTGGCTGGTTGATTGATTGACTGACTGGTTGATTGACTGACTGGTTGATTGACTGACTGGTTGATTGATTGACTGACTGGTTGATTGACTGACAGGGTGGCTGGTTTGTGAGAACCTCTTTCCTACCCCTCCTAGATTTTGACACTTTCCATTCCGTACACGTTGTAGCCTTCCTTATAAGTAGCAAAGTTCTGTGAGTTGTGAGAGGAGGAGGAGGAGGGAAGGGTGTTCTGGTTGTGGCCACTCTGAGCAAGGTGCAGTGTGTTCTGAGCCACCTTCATTCTCTTGGCCTCGGCC
>JAKYLM010000126.1:0-20000 GCA_023634145.1 Thymallus thymallus | reverse complement strand
TAGCCGGACTGACACAGACAGTGTGTACAGCGTGTGTGTGTCCCACTGTGACTGACCTTACTTCCTGAGTCCTTGGTTCCACATTCCCCTTTATCGTACCACCACTTGTTCTTTAGCTTGTCTAAGACGCCTTGTTCACTGAGTTTCAACACCGCTAGGTTTACTGGCACTCTTCACACGGCACGGGGAATAACATAAATAACATTAGCTATGTTATGTTATGTTATTATTTCATGACATACAGCTGTTATGTAGCCTTATGTAGTTTCCTGCCTCCCTAGAACAGCTGTTATTAAGCCTTATGTAGCTTCCTATGTGTTGTCTAATTGATGTGGCGATAGGCCTTGTTGCTCTACATGATCTGGCTGAACATGAAGCTCAACCAGACAGATAGGCACCAACGCATCACCTGAGTAAGCAGCACAGACACAGAGCACAGCCTTTCTACGTCACATAGCTCTATGGTCTGTGTATATATTATTTTTATAAAATCAATCAATCAATGACCCTGATCCATTGAAGGAGTTCCTTACCTACAGAATGACAGGGTGAGGTGTGTGTAGAGGCGCTGTGCCGTGTGTGTACTGCTTACTCCCTGGCCTTAGTTACCAGTCTGTGGCCTGCTGGCGGCTGGGGGCGGGGCTAACCTTGCTTTCTCCTCCTCCGCTGCCACACTCTCCCTTGTCGTACCACCATTTATTTTTCAGTTTGTCCAACAGGCCCTGCTCATTCAGTTTTAACACGGCCAGGTTCACTGCATTTCTACCAACGATAGATAAAACACACTGGTGAGACAGGATGATGTGACAGGTCTCTTCCCCCGAGCTGGTCCTTAGCAGTTAGCCTTAACCTTAGATATTACCATTACTGTTAGCAATTATCCTTAACATTACTACAACCGTTAGCATTAGCACCAGGATTAGCATAATCCTGTAAATCAGCATTAGCAATTAGCTTAGCATAATGTATCCGGCTCTGTTATTGGGGAGGAGGCTAAAGGCTAATGTACTGAGGGCTCTATCATAATAAGATAATATAATATACATCGCTGGGCTATAGCCAGTAATAAACAGGTCTATATAATAATAATGATATGATCCAGTAATAAACAGGTCTATATAATAATAATATGATCCAGTAATAAACAGGTCTATATAATAATAATATGATCCAGTAATAAACAGGCCTATATAATAATAATAATAATACAGTAATAAACAGGCCTATATAATAATAATAATAATAATAATATGATCCAGTAATAAACAGGTCTATATAATAATAATAATAATCCAGTAATAAACAGGTCTATATAATAATAATAATAATAATAATATGATCCAGTAATAAACAGGTCTATATAATAATAATAATAATCCAGTAATAAACAGGTCTATATAATAATAATAATAATAATAATATGATCCAGTAATAAACAGGTCTATATAATAATAATAATAATCCAGTAATAAACAGGTGTAAATAATGGCAGACATCACTAGAGAGAAACAAAGTGATCAGACAGCAGTTCAACAGATAAGAAACACAACAGTCATGCAGACAGATTGATTGATTAAAGATGACACTAGTAGCCCTGTAATAGAAACATACTCATCAGTACCTTGATATCCCTAAACCCAACCCTGGCCCTAACCCTCATCTTGTCCCTCAGAGTTTGGCTGCTCCAAAAACAACCCAGGCATTGGGTTGGCAGTACCCTGATATCCCTAAACCCAACCCTGGCCCTAACCCTCATCTTAACCCTCAGAGTTTGGCTGCTCCAAAAACAAACCACTGTGTTTCAGATCATCAGGGTAGGTAAGATACTATAACAACATTAGGGGACATATTGTTATACTATACTATACTATACTATACTATACTATACTACACTATACAATACTATACTATACTATACTATACTATACTAGCCTGTATACAAACCACTGTGTTTCAGATCATCAGGGTAGGTAAGATACTATAACAACATTAGGGGACATATTGTTATACTATACTATACTATACTATACTAGCCTGTATACAAACCACTGTGTTTCAGATCATCAGGGTAGGTAAGATACTATAACAACATTAGGGGACATATTGTTATACTATACTATACTATACTAGCCTGTATACAAACCACTGTGTTTCAGATCATCAGGGTAGGTAAGATACTATAACAACATTAGGGGACATATTGTTATACTATACTATACTATACTATACTAGCCTGTATACAAACCACTGTGTTTCAGATCATCAGGGTAGGTAATATACTATAACAACATTAGGGGACATATTGTTATACTATACTATACTATACTATACTATACTATACTATACTATACTATACTAGCCTGTATACAAACCACTGTGTTTCAGATCATCAGGGTAGGTAAGATACTATAACAACATTAGGGGACATATTGTTATACTATACTATACTATACTATACTATACTACACTATACAATACTATACTATACTATACTATACTATACTATACTATACTATACTATACTAGCCTGTATACAAACCACTGTGTTTCAGATCATCAGGGTAGGTAAGATACTATAACAACATTAGGGGACATATTGTTATACTATACTATACTATACTATACTATACTATACTATACTATACTATACTATACTATACTAGCCTGTATACAAACCACTGTGTTTCAGATCATCAGGGTAGGTAAGATACTATAACAACATTAGGGGACATATTGTTATACTATACTATACTATACTAGCCTGTATACAAACCACTGTGTTTCAGATCATCAGGGTAGGTAAGATACTATAACAACATTAGGGGACATATTGTTATACTATACTATACTATACTATACTAGCCTGTATACAAACCACTGTGTTTCAGATCATCAGGGTAGGTAATATACTATAACAACATTAGGGGACATATTGTTATACTATACTATACTATACTATACTATACTATACTATACTAGCCTGTATACAAACCACTGTGTTTCAGATCATCAGGGTAGGTAAGATACTATAACAACATTAGGGGACATATTGTTATACTATACTATACTATACTATACTATACTAGCCTGTATACAAACCACTGTGTTTCAGATCATCAGGGTAGGTAAGATACTATAACAACATTAGGGGACATATTGTTATACTATACTATACTATACTATACTATACTATACTAGCCTGTATACAAACCACTGTGTTTCAGATCATCAGGGTAGGTAAGATACTATAACAACATTAGGGGACATATTGTTATACTATACTATACTATACTAGCCTGTATACAAACCACTGTGTTTCAGATCATCAGGGTAGGTAAGATACTATAACAACATTAGGGGACATATTGTTATACTATACTATACTATACTATACTAGCCTGTATACAAACCACTGTGTTTCAGATCATCAGGGTAGGTAAGATACTATAACAACATTAGGGGACATATTGTTATACTATACTATACTATACTATACTATACTATACTAGCCTGTATACAAACCACTGTGTTTCAGATCATCAGGGTAGGTAAGATACTATAACAACATTAGGGGACATATTGTTATACTATACTATACTATACTATACTATACTAGCCTGTATACAAACAACTGTGTTTCAGATCATCAGGGTAGGTAAGATACTATAACAACATTAGGGGACATATTGTTATACTATACTATACTATACTATACTATACTATACTAGCCTGTATACAAACCACTGTGTTTCAGATCATCAGGGTAGGTAAAATACTATAACAACATTAGGGGACATATTGTTATACTATACTATACTATACTAGCCTGTATACAAACCACTGTGTTTCAGATCATCAGGGTAGGTAAGATACTATAACAACATTAGGGGACATATTGTTATACTATACTATACTATACTATACTATACTATACTATACTATACTATACTAGCCTGTATACAAACCACTGTGTTTCAGATCATCAGGGTAGGTAAGATACTATAACAACATTAGGGGACATATTGTTATACTATACTATACTATACTATACTAGCCTATATACAAACCACTGTGTTTCAGATCATCAGGGTAGGTAAGATACTATAACAACATTAGGGGACATATTGTTATACTATACTATACTATACTATACTATACTATACTAGCCTGTATACAAACCACTGTGTTTCAGATCATCAGGGTAGGTAAGATACTATAACAACATTAGGGGACATATTGTTATACTATACTATACTATACTATACTATACTATACTAGCCTGTATACAAACCACTGTGTTTCAGATCATCAGGGTAGGTAAGATACTATAACAACATTAGGGGACATATTGTTATACTATACTATACTATACTATACTATACTATACTATACTATACTATACTATACTAGCCTGTATACAAACCACTGTGTTTCAGATCATCAGGGTAGGTAAGATACTATAACAACATTAGGGGACATATTGTTATACTATACTATACTATACTATACTAGCCTGTATACAAACCACTGTGTTTCAGATCATCAGGGTAGGTAAGATACTATAACAACATTAGGGGACATATTGTTATACTATACTATACTATACTATACTATACTATACTAGCCTGTATACAAACCACTGTGTTTCAGATCATCAGGGTAGGTAAGATACTATAACAACATTAGGGGACATATTGTTATACTATACTATACTATACTATACTATACTATACTAGCCTGTATACAAACCACTGTGTTTCAGATCATCAGGGTAGGTAAGACACTATAACAACATTAGGGGACATATTGTTATACTATACTATACTATACTATACTACACTATACTACACTATACTAGCCTGTATACAAACCACTGTGTTTCAGATCATCAGGGTAGGTAAGATACTATAACAACATTAGGGGACATATTGTTATACTATACTATACTATACTATACTATACTATACTATACTATACTAGCCTGTATACAAACCATTGTGTTTCAGATCATCAGGGTAGGTAAGATACTATAACAACATTAGGGGACATATTGTTATACTATACTATACTATACAATACTATACTATACTATACTATACTAGCCTGTATACAAACCACTGTGTTTCAGATCATCAGGGTAGGTAAGATACTATAACAACATTAGGGGACATATTGTTATACTATACTATACTATACTATACTATACTATACTACACTATACTACACTATACTAGCCTGTATACAAACCACTGTGTTTCAGATCATCAGGGTAGGTAAGATACTATAACAACATTAGGGGACATATTGTTATACTATACTATACTATACTATACTACACTATACTAGCCTGTATACAAACCACTGTGTTTCAGATCATCAGGGTAGGTAAGATACTATAACAACATTAGGGGACATATTGTTATACTATACTATACTATACTATACTATACTATACTAGCCTGTATACAAACCACTGTGTTTCAGATCATCAGGGTAGGTAAGATACTATAACAACATTAGGGGACATATTGTTATACTATACTATACTATACTATACTATACTACACTATACTAGCCTGTATACAAACCACTGTGTTTCAGATCATCAGGGTAGGTAAGATACTATAACAACATTAGGGGACATATTGTTATACTATACTATACTATACTATACTATACTAGCCTGTATACAAACCACTGTGTTTCAGATCATCAGGGTAGGTAAGATACTATAACAACATTAGGGGACATATTGTTATACTATACTATACTATACTATACTATACTACACTATACTAGCCTGTATACAAACCACTGTGTTTCAGATCATCAGGGTAGGTAAGATACTATAACAACATTAGGGGACATATTGTTATACTATACTATACTATACTATACTATACTATACTACACTATACTAGCCTGTATACAAACCACTGTGTTTCAGATCATCAGGGTAGGTAAGATACTATAACAACATTAGGGGACATATTGTTATACTATACTATACTATACTATACTATACTATACTAGCCTGTATACAAACCACTGTGTTTCAGATCATCAGGGTAGGTAAGATACTATAACAACATTAGGGGACATATTGTTATACTATACTATACTATACTATACTACACTATACTAGCCTGTATACAAACCACTGTGTTTCAGATCATCAGGGTAGGTAAGATACTATAACAACATTAGGGGACATATTGTTATACTATACTATACTATACTATACTATACTATACTATACTATACTATACTATACTAGCCTGTATACAAACCACTGTGTTTCAGATCATCAGGGTAGGTAAGATACTATAACAACATTAGGGGACATATTGTTATACTATACTATACTATACTATACTATACTACACTATACTAGCCTGTATACAAACCACTGTGTTTCAGATCATCAGGGTAGGTAAGATACTATAACAACATTAGGGGACATATTGTTATACTATACTATACTATACTATACTATACTATACTATACTATACTAGCCTGTATACAAACCACTGTGTTTCAGATCATCAGGGTAGGTAAGATACTATAACAACATTAGGGGACATATTGTTATACTATCTCACCCACCTTAATGGGGATCCTTTAGGAGTGGCGATGCCGTATCCTTTAGAGTCCAGGTTCCCTCCCACCTTCATGGTGTCGCAGGGTTTCCTCTGCTCGATGTACTCGTTCATGGTGGACTCCAGAAGGTAGGCGTACTTCCCCTTGGACTTCCTGACTCTCAGCACCCCCTCAGCTGTCTTCTTCACAAACGGAGACGGCTCCGCTGACTTCATGTACTGCCACATCTTGTCAAACAGCGCTATCTTCGACCTCTGTTGAGAGACAACACATTAGAACTACATCCTAGGGTAAGACGGTATACCGGTTTTGATACATGGACCAGTGTATTTGACTATAGACAGGTTTTGATATATGGACCAGTGTATTTGACTATAGACAGGTTTTGATATATGGACCAGTGTATTTGACTATAGACAGGTTTTGATATATGGACCAGTGTATTTGACTATAGACAGGTTTTGATATATGGACCAGTGTATTTGACTATAGACAGGTTTTGATATATGGACCAGTGTATTTGACTATAGACAGGTTTTGATATATGGACCAGTGTATTTGACTATAGACCGGTTTTGATACATGGACCAGTGTATTTGACTATAGACAGGTTTTGATATATGGACCAGTGTATTTGACTATAGACAGGTTTTGATACATGGACCAGTGTATTTGACTATAGACAGGTTTTGATATATGGACCAGTGTATTTGACTATAGACAGGTTTTGATATATGGACCAGTGTATTTGACTATAGACCGGTTTTGATACATGGACCAGTGTATTTGACTATAGACAGGTTTTGATATATGGACCAGTGTATTTTACTATAGACAGGTTTTGATATATGGACCAGTGTATTTGACTATAGACAGGTTTTGATACATGGACCAGTGTATTTGACTATAGACAGGTTTTGATATATGGACCAGTGTATTTGACTATAGACAGGTTTTGATACATGGACCAGTGTATTTGACTATAGACAGGTTTTGATATATGGACCAGTGTATTTGACTATAGACAGGTTTTGATATATGGACCAGTGTATTTTACTATAGACAGGTTTTGATATATGGACCAGTGTATTTTACTATAGACAGGTTTTGATATATGGACCAGTGTATTTGACTATAGACAGGTTTTGATATATGGACCAGTGTATTTGACTATAGACAGGTTTTGAAACATGGACCAGTGTATTTGACTATAGACATGTTTTGATACATGGACCAGTGTATTTGACTATAGACAGGTTTTGATACATGGACCAGTGTATTTGACTATAGACAGGTTTTGATATATGGACCAGTGTATTTGACTATAGACAGGTTTTGATATATGGACCAGTGTATTTGACTATAGACAGGTTTTGATATATGGACCAGTGTATTTGACTATAGACAGGTTTTGATATATGGACCAGTGTATTTGACTATAGACAGGTTTTGATATATGGACCAGTGTATTTGACTATAGACAGGTTTTGATATATGGACCAGTGTATTTTACTATAGACAGGTTTTGATATATGGACCAGTGTATTTGACTATAGACAGGTTTTGATATATGGACCAGTGTATTTGACTATAGACAGGTTTTGATATATGGACCAGTGTATTTGACTATAGACAGGTTTTGATATATGGACCAGTGTATTTGACTATAGACAGGTTTTGATATATGGACCAGTGTATTTTACTATAGACAGGTTTTGATATATGGACCAGTGTATTTGACTATAGACAGGTTTTGATATATGGACCAGTGTATTTGACTATAGACAGGTTTTGATATATGGACCAGTGTATTTGACTATAGACAGGTTTTGATATATGGACCAGTGTATTTGACTATAGACAGGTTTTGATATATGGACCAGTGTATTTGACTATAGACAGGTTTTGATATATGGACCAGTGTATTTGACTATAGACAGGTTTTGATATATGGACCAGTGTATTTGACTATAGACAGGTTTTGATATATGGACCAGTGTATTTGACTATAGACAGGTTTTGATATATGGACCAGTGTATTTGACTATAGACAGGTTTTGATATATGGACCAGTGTATTTGACTATAGACAGGTTTTGATATATGGACCAGTGTATTTGACTATAGACAGGTTTTGATATATGGACCAGTGTATTTGACTATAGACAGGTTTTGATATATGGACCAGTGTATTTGACTATAGACCGGTTTTGATACATGGACCAGTGTATTTGACTATAGACAGGTTTTGATATATGGACCAGTGTATTTGACTATAGACAGGTTTTGATATATGGACCAGTGCATTTGACTATAGACAGGTTTTGATATATGGACCAGTGTATTTGACTATAGACAGGTTTTGATATATGGACCAGTGTATTTGACTATAGACAGGTTTTGATACATGGACCAGTGTATTTTACTATAGACAGGTTTTGATATATGGACCAGTGTATTTGACTATAGACAGGTTTTGATATATGGACCAGTGTATTTGACTATAGACAGGTTTTGATATATGGACCAGTGTATTTGACTATAGACCGGTTTTGATACATGGACCAGTGTATTTGACTATAGACAGGTTTTGATACATGGACCAGTGTATTTTACTATAGACAGGTTTTGATATATGGACCAGTGTATTTGACTATAGACAGGTTTTGATATATGGACCAGTGTATTTGACTATAGACAGGTTTTGATATATGGACCAGTGTATTTGACTATAGACAGGTTTTGATACATGGACCAGTGTATTTGACTATAGACAGGTTTTGATATATGGACCAGTGTATTTGACTATAGACAGGTTTTGATATATGGACCAGTGTATTTG
This sequence comes from Thymallus thymallus, assembly GCA_023634145.1. Taxonomy (NCBI): domain Eukaryota; kingdom Metazoa; phylum Chordata; class Actinopteri; order Salmoniformes; family Salmonidae; genus Thymallus; species Thymallus thymallus. The sequence continues at coordinate 10,558 of JAKYLM010000126.1, read as the reverse complement.
ACTATAGACAGGTTTTGATATATGGACCAGTGTATTTTACTATAGACAGGTTTTGATATATGGACCAGTGTATTTGACTATAGACAGGTTTTGATATATGGACCAGTGTATTTGACTATAGACAGGTTTTGATACATGGACCAGTGTATTTGACTATAGACATGTTTTGATACATGGACCAGTGTATTTGACTATAGACAGGTTTTGATATATGGACCAGTGTATTTGACTATAGACAGGTTTTGATATATGGACCAGTGTATTTGACTATAGACAGGTTTTGATATATGGACCAGTGTATTTGACTATAGACAGGTTTTGATATATGGACCAGTGTATTTGACTATAGACAGGTTTTGATATATGGACCAGTGTATTTGACTATAGACAGGTTTTGATATATGGGCCAGTGTATTTGACTATAGACAGGTTTTGATATATGGACCAGTGTATTTGACTATAGACAGGTTTTGATATATGGACCAGTGTATTTGACTATAGACAGGTTTTGATATATGGACCAGTGTATTTGACTATAGACAGGTTTTGATATATGGACCAGTGTATTTGACTATAGACAGGTTTTGATATATGGACCAGTGTATTTGACTATAGACAGGTTTTGATATATGGACCAGTGTATTTGACTATAGACAGGTTTTGATATATGGACCAGTGTATTTGACTATAGACAGGTTTTGATATATGGACCAGTGTATTTGACTATAGACAGGTTTTGATATATGGACCAGTGTATTTGACTATAGACAGGTTTTGATATATGGACCAGTGTATTTGACTATAGACAGGTTTTGATATATGGACCAGTGTATTTGACTATAGACAGGTTTTGATATATGGACCAGTGTATTTGACTATAGACAGGTTTTGATATATGGACCAGTGTATTTGACTATAGACAGGTTTTGATATATGGACCAGTGTATTTGACTATAGACAGGTTTTGATATATGGACCAGTGTATTTGACTATAGACAGGTTTTGATATATGGACCAGTGTATTTGACTATAGACAGGTTTTGATATATGGACCAGTGTATTTGACTATAGACAGGTTTTGATATATGAACCAGTGTATTTGACTATAGACAGGTTTTGATATATGGACCAGTGTATTTGACTATAGACAGGTTTTGATATATGGACCAGTGTAGCCTAGCGGTTAGAGCGTTGGGCCAGCAACCGAAAGGTCTCTGGTTCGAATACCCGTGAAAAAAACCTGTCGGTGTGTCCTTGTGATATGATACAGGGTCATATTTTGGGGCATATTTTGGGGCGGCAGGTAGCCTAGTGGTTAGAGTGATAGGCCCGTAACTGGAAGGTTGCAGGATCGAATCCCTGAGCTGACAAGGTAAAAATCTGTCGTTCTGCCCCTGAACAAGGCAGTTAACCCACTGTTCCTAGGCCGTCATTGTAAATAAGAATTTGTTCTTAACTGACTTGCCTAGTAAAATAAAGGTTAAATAAAATAAATAAATAAATATTAATGTGTGTGATATGATACAGGGTCATATTAATGTGTGTGTGATATGATACAAGGTCATATTAATGTGTGTGTGATATGATACAGGGTCATATTAGTGTGTGTGTGATATGATACAGGGTCATATTAATGTGTGTGTGATATGATACAGGGTCATATTAGTGTGTGTGTGTGATATGATACAGGGTCATATTAATGTGTGTGTGATATGATACAGGGTCATATTAATGTGTGTGTGATATGATACAGGGTCATATTAATGTGTGTGTGATATGATACAGGGTCATATTAATGTGTGTGTGATATGATACAGGGCCATATTAATGTGTGTGTGATATGATACAGGGTCATATTAATGTGTGTGTGATATGATACAGGGTCATATTCATGTGTGTGTGATATGATACAGGGTCATATTCATGTGTGTGTGTGATATGATACAGGGTCATATTAATGTGTGTGTGATATGATACAGGGTCATATTAATGTGTGTGTGTGTGTGATATGATACAGGGTCATATTAATGTGTGTGTGATATGATACAGGGTCATATTAATGTGTGTGTGATATGATACAGGGCCATATTAATGTGTGTGTGTGTGATATGATACAGGGTCATATTCATGTGTGTGTGATATGATACAGGGTCATATTAATGTGTGTGTGATATGATACAGGGCCATATTAATGTGTGTGTGTGTGATATGATACAGGGTCATATTCATGTGTGTGTGATATGATACAGGGTCATATTAATGTGTGTGTGTGTGTGATATGATACAGGGTCATATTAATGTGTGTGTGATATGATACAGGGTCATATTAATGTGTGTGTGATATGATACAGGGTCATATTAATGTGTGTGTGTGTGTGTGTGATATGATATATTGTATTGTTGGTTAAGGGCTTGTTAGTAAGCATTTCACTGTAAGGTCTACACCTGTTGTATTGTTGGTTAAGGACTTGTTAGTAAGCATTTCACTGTAAGGTCTACACCTGTTGTATTGTCGGTTAAGGACTTGTTAGTAAGCATTTCACTGTAAGGTCTACACCTGTTGTATTGTCGGTTAAGGGCTTGTTAGTAAGCATTTCACTGTAAGGTCTACACCTGTTGTATTGTTGGTTAAGGGCTTGTTAGTAAGCATTTCACTGTAAGGTCTACACCTGTTGTATTGTTGGTTAAGGGCTTGTTAGTAAGCAATTCACTGTAAGGTCTACACCTGTTGTATTGTTGGTTAAGGGCTTGTTAGTAAGCATTTCACTGTAAGGTCTACACCTGTTGTATTGTTGGTTAAGGGCTTGTTAGTCAGCATTTCACTGTAAGGTCTACACCTGTTGTATTGTTGGTTAAGGGCTTGTTAGTAAGCATTTCACTGTAAGGTCTACACCTGTTGTATTGTTGGTTAAGGGCTTGTTAGTCAGCATTTCACTGTAAGGTCTACACCTGTTGTATTGTTGGTTAAGGGCTTGTTAGTCAGCATTTCACTGTAAGGTCTACACCTGTTGTATTGTTGGTTAAGGGCTTGTTAGTAAGCATTTCACTGTAAGGTCTACACCTGTTGTATTGTTGGTTAAGGGCTTGTTAGTAAGCATTTCACTGTAAGGTCTACACCTGTTGTATTGTTGGTTAAGGGCTTGTTAGTAAGCATTTCACTGTAAGGTCTACACCTGTTGTATTGTTGTTTAAGGGCTTGTTAGTAAGCATTTCACTGTAAGGTCTACACCTGTTGTATTGTTGGTTAAGGGCTTGTTAGTAAGCATTTCACTGTAAGGTCTACACCTGTTGTATTGTCGGTTAAGGGCTTGTTAGTAAGCATTTCACTGTAAGGTCTACACCTGTTGTATTGTTGGTTAAGGGCTTGTTAGTCAGCATTTCACTGTAAGGTCTACACCTGTTGTATTGTTGGTTAAGGGCTTGTTAGTAAGCATTTCACTGTAAGGTCTACACCTGTTGTATTGTTGGTTAAGGGCTCGTAAGCAAGTATTTCATGGTAAAGTCTACACCTGTTGTATGCGAATTGGAGTGGGTCTAGGGCTTCCGGCATGATGGTGTTGATGTGAGCCATGAACAGCCTTTCAAAGCACTTCATGGCTACAGACGTGAGTGCTACGGGGCGGTAATCATTTAGGCAGGTTACCTTAGTGTTCTAGGGCACAGGGACTATGGTGGTCTGCTTGAAACATGTTGGTATTACAGACTCGGTCAGGGAGAGGTCTGTGAACGTTGACCTGATTGCCAGTAGTGTGGAGCGATTAACCAACCTTTTTTTTATTTTATATTAAACAACTAATTACAGACGTCGGTTCAATTACTTGAATTCCATTTTGTATTTTTTTTGGTGAGCCCAACGCAGTTTCTCTAGAAGGAAATGGAATAATTCAGAAATCTGAGTGAAGTGTGTATGTATGACCCACCCTAAAAAACTCCTTGGTAGAGCCAGAGTCCAGGGTCCCGTAGGCAATCTCAGTCTGTTTAGCCAGGTCCTCTGCTCCCTCTATAGGGGAGACCATCCTCTCCACAGTGAGGAAGGCAGCCAGGTTGGCCGTGTAGGAGGAGATGATGATGAGGGTGAAGAACCACCACACACCACCCACTATACGCCCTGATAGAGACCTGGGGAGATAACCACACACAGTCAGAACCACTACCACACTACCTACTATATACCCTGATGATAGAGACCTGGAGAGACACAGCAGACGTGTACAGAGGTGCTGTTTACTAGATAGATAGATAGATAGATAGATAGATAGATAGATAGATAGATAGATAGATAGATAGATAGATAGATAGATAGATAGATAGATAGATAGATAGATAGATAGATAGATAGATAGATAGATAGATAGATAGATAGATAGATAGATAGATAGATAGCCTGGTAGACCCGTAGCGAAGGAGAGAAACGGGAATATGCAGCAAAAACACGGTACCCCTCCAAGAGGCAGGAAAAGGAAGTGACATCATGCATTGACGGCCCCAGGGTGGTGGATATATGCTAACCTGACCTTTGACCTCTGACCTGTGGTTATGTGGTGGTCCCCCACTCCACTCCTCCCCTCCTCTCCTCTCCTCTCTTCTTCTTCCTCCCCTCCCCTCCTCTCACCTCCTCTCCTCTCCCCTCCTCTCCTCTCCTCTTCTTCCTCTCCTCTCCTCTCCTCTCCTCTCCTCTCCTCTCCTCTCCTCTCCTCTCCTCTTCTCCCTTCTTCCTCTCCTCTCCTCTCCTCTTCTCCCTTCTTCCTCTCCTCTCCTCTCCTCTTCTTCTCCCTTATCCCTTCTCCTCTCTCAACTGATGTGAAATTCCAGGCTAGGTGATGTTAAACGTAGGCCACAAGCCACCCTAACCCCTACTTGTTTAAACCTTAACAGCCTAAACAACCTCCTTTCTTCTGATCAGGCGTCTGGACTGAGACTCAGTTAGCATTAGAGCTAGCGGCTAGAATCAGTTAGTATTAGAGCTAGCGGCTAGAATCAGTTAGCATTAGAGCTAGCGGCTAGAATCAGTTAGTATTAGATAGATAGATAGATAGATAGATAGATAGATAGATAGATAGATAGATAGATAGATAGATAGATAGATAGATAGATAGATACTTTATTGATCCCCCGGGGGGGAAATTTCAAAATTAGAGCTAGCGGCTAGAATCAGTTAGCATTAGAGCTAGCAGTTAGAATCAGTTAGTATTAGCGCTAGCGGCTAGAATCAGTTAGCATTAGGGCTAGTGGCTAGAATCAGTTAGTATTAGAGCTAGCAGCTAGATCAGTTAGCATTAGAGCTAGCTGTTAGAATCAGTTAGTATTAGAGCTAGCGGCTAGAATCAGTTAGCATTAGGGCTAGTGGCTAGAATCAGTTAGTATTAGAGCTAGCAGCTAGATCAGTTAGCATTAGAGCTAGCTGTTAGAATCAGTTAGTATTAGCGCTAGCGGCTAGAATCAGTTAGCATTAGGGCTAGTGGCTAGAATCAGTTAGTATTAGAGCTAGCAGCTAGATCAGTTAGCATTAGAGCTAGAAGCTAGAGGTTGGGGTTAAAGCTAGTGGCTAGAGGTCAGAGGTCAGGGTTAGTGTAAGCAACAGGAAGTGAGGTCAGCATATAAACACCAGCTCCAGGAGGAAGGGGGGCTGCCAACACTGTGAGCCACGTTACCTAGCAACAGGACACCAACCTTGGGGAGATATCACAGCCTTGCTGCATAAAGGCTCCTAGAGAGAACCACAGAGAGTTAAAGATTCCAAACTCATTAGAAGATTCGCTGGTGGGCAGCTGGCCATCCTCGTACTCCTCCATGTGCCATTCATACGGGCTGAACCGGCTCACCAGGAACAGCACCACGCTCACACCGATATAGGCAAACACTATACACATCCAGATCTCATAGGCCAGTGGGTCCAGGAAAGAGAACACTCCGGGTTTAGACTTCTGGGGTTTCTTGATCATGATGGAGATGCCCAGAGACATGAAGGGCTTGGAGAAGTCGATCACCTCCTCTCGGACCAGGGTGATGGTGAGAGGGGCTACGGCTATGTCTGCTTTCTACAGGGGAGGCAGAGAGTTACACTTAGTTCTTGTGTCCTCAGGTACTAGTTTCACAATAACAACAGAGATCAAGGGTTGGAGGTCAGGGTTCTTACCCCGTACACCAGCTCTCCAACCATCCCGTTCCAGATCTTGGTTTCAGCGTCTCGAGCTCCGTACTTTCCATCTCCCACAATCCTTAGCTGGTAGCGTATCCCACAGTGCTTAGCAATCTCTGCTGCCAGGTCGACGCAGTAGCCTTCATAACGGTCGTTGTCTAGGAACAACTCAGCATTCTTCTTTAGCATAACGTATGGGGCTTCCTGCAACATAGACACACTTTTACTAGGATGGCTTTAAAGATGACCACCCACTCAAGTTGTTACCAGGATGGCTTTAAAGAAGACCACCCACTCAAGTTGTTACCAGGATGGCTTTAAAGAAGACCACCCACCCACGTTGTTACCAGAATGGCTTTAAAGATGACCACCCACCCACGTTGTTACCAGGATGGCTTTAAAGATGACCACCCACCCACCCACGTTGTTACCAGGATGGCTTTAAAGATGACCACCCACCCACCCACGTTGTTACCAGGATGGCTTTAAAGATGACCACCCACTCAAGTTGTTACCAGGATGGCTTTAAAGATGACCACCCACTCAAGTTGTTACCAGGATGGCTTTAAAGATGACCACCCACCCACGTTGTTACCAGAATGGCTTTAAAGATGACCACACACCCACGTTGTTACCAGGATGGCTTTAAAGAAGACCACCCACCCACATTGTTACCAGGATGGCTTTAAAGATGACCACCCACCCACGTTGTTACCAGGATGGCTTTAAAGATGACCACCCACCCACGTTGTTACCAGGATGGCTTTAAAGATGACCACCCACCCACCCACGTTGTTACCAGGATGGCTTTAAAGATGACCACCCACCCACGTTGTTACCAGGATGGCTTTAAAGATGACCACCCACCCACCCACGTTGTTACCAGGATGGCTTTAAAGATGACCACCCACCCACGTTGTTACCAGGATGGCTTTAAAGATGACCACCCACCCACGTTGTTACCAGGCCACACACCCTCACAGCTGTCCCACCCCCACTTTGCTCACAGCACCTCTGCTGAGACAATCAGCGACCCCACCTCCACCCCTGCTCCCTCTGGACTGATCCTCAACACCCCCCTTCCCCCCACCTCCCCACCTGGGCTGGCTTTCACCACCAACCAAGTGAAGAGAGAGCTGGAGAGACTACACCAGTGGAAAGTGGCGGGCCCTGATGGCATCAGCCCAAGGGTGCTGAGGGTCTGTGCTGACCAACTGTGTGGAATACTCCAGCGTCTTTTCAACCTTAGCCTGAGCCTAGAAAGGGTCCCTGTGCTGTGGAAAACATCCTGCCTCGTCCCAGTGCCCAAGAAGGCACACCCCACTGTCCTGAATGACTTCAGACCTGTAGCGCTAACATCCCACATCATGAAGACCCTGGAAAGGTTAGTCCTCGCTCACCTCAGACCCCTGGTGTGTTCATCAATGGACCCCCTGCAGTTTGCATACCAGCGCAACATCGGGGTGGATGATGCAATCATCTACCTTCTGCAGAGGGCCTACTCTCACCTGGACAACGCAGGTTGCACTGTGAGGGTCATGTTTTTTGACTTCTCCAGTGCCTTCAATACCATTCAGCCCCTGCTACTGGGTGAGAAGATGAGGAGGATGAAAGTGGAAGCACCCTTAGTCTCCTGGGTCACGGACTACCTGACCGGTAGGCCACAATTTGTGCGACTACAGAGCTGTGTGTCAGAACGGGCAGTTAGCAACACAGGGGCCCCCCAGGGTACGGTCCTGTCCCCCTTCCTGTTCACCCTCTACACCTCAGACTTCAGATATAACTCTGAAACATGCCACCTACAGAAGTTCTCGGATGACTCTGCTATTGTAGGGTGCATCAGGGGTGGGCAGGAGGAGGAGTACAGGAGCACAATCAGTGACTTTGTGTTGTGGTGTGAGCAGAACCACCTTCAGCTCAACATCAGCAAAACGAAGGAGATGGTGGTGGACTTCAGGAGAACCAAGGCACAACTGACTGCAGTCCCTATAAAGGGGATGGATGTGGAAATGGTTGAGTCATACAAGTTCTTGGGGGTCCATATGGACAACAGACTGGAATGGGCTGGTAACACCGGGGCCCTGTACAAAAAGGGCCAGAGCCGACTCTACTTTCTGAGGAGGCTCAGGTCCTTCAACGTGTGCAGTAAACTACTGCATACCTTCTACCAGTCTGTGGTGGCCAGTGCCATCTTTTTTGCAGTGGTGTGCTGGGGAGCAAACATCAAAGCCGGGGATGCTTCTCGGGTAAATAAGCTGATCAGGAAGGCTAGCTCTGTCCTGGGGATGAGCCTTGACACTCTAGAGGAGGTGGCGGAGAGACGGATCCTGGCCAAACTGCTGGCCATCATGGACAACGTCACCCACCCTCTGCACGCTATGGTTATGACGCAGAGGAGCTCTTTCAGTCACAGACTGATCCCACCACGGTGTGCCAGAGAGCGCCACAGGAGGTCCTTCCTGCCGGCGGCTATGAGACTATATAATGCCTCACCGGGGTGCCGTGCCGTCGGCAACATAGATCTGGAACTGTTGGGGTGCTAGGACCTAGTTTAACAATTATGCATCCATCCGTGAGTAACTCTGTTCCGTCAGCACTCATCCACTCAGGACCTACTTATTCATACAGGTCTGTATATACATACCCATGTACAGTTGTTATATTATATCACATGCAATATTGTAAGTAATTATTGGACCTAGGCATTCACTCAGGAATGCATATTAGTATCCTGCCAGTTGCACCTTTTCTCATTGCTTTTAGTATATCAAATGTGCAATAAGTGCAGTTGTCTGTAATTAAACCCTGCGCACTAAGGACTGTATTTTAAGGGAATTACTATTATTACCCCAATGATATCATACACACATTTAGCTATTAAAGTATCTCTTCCTGTCATTTACCTGTACAGTTTGTGTAAACATGCTAGTATTCACTTATCTGTAAATATAACTGTATACCTAACTGTACAGCTAATTTAACCATGAAAAATGTTCACTTACCTGTTCATCTACCCAGTCTGTCTATTAAGTAAACTATTATTACCCTCGCTCATATCATACGCATTAGCTACTGAAGTATTTCTCTGCCATCAACCTGTATAGTATAGTTAACCATCCAACATCCACCAATGTATAGTGTACATATTCAGCCAACCACTCATACTACGCAATGTCCTTTTATAGCTTTTTTCTGCACTCCAGATATCCTGTATTTCTATACTTTTTCATACTGCCGCTCTATGTATCATGTACCGTGTATCTGTCTTTTGTGTACTTTCGTTGTGGCATTTTGCACCTGCCCTGTGTTTTTGTTGTAGCTGCTTGATAATGAAATTTCCCCCCTGGGATCAATAAAGTATCTATCTATCTATCTATCTATCTATCTTTAAAGATGACCACCCACCCACGTTGTTACCAGGATGGCTTTAAAGATGACCACCCACCCACGTTGTTACCAGGATGGCTTTAAAGATTACCACCCATACCACCCAGGTTGTTACCAGGATGGCTTTAAAGATTACCACCCACCACCCACTACCACCCAGGTTGTTACCAGGATAGTTGTGACGATAACAGTCTTGTTCTCCATCCCATTAGTGTCGTTGGGGAAGATGTCCAGTCTAGTCACCACCATCTTGTCCACTTCATTCCAGTAGCCAATCTGAAAACACACACACAATTAAACCTGCAGCATCAATTACAATCAACCAATCACCAATAGCATGTGCAGCTGAATCAGGTGTGTTAGTGCTGGGCTGGAGCTCTGCCAGGAGTGAAGAACATTAGCCTATCAAAGACGGTAGACAGAAATTGCTTCTCCAATAGAAATCCCTGATCACACTTGTAGGCTATGTCAAGCTCCTGCGGATCTAACGGTTGTCTCGAGCCGAACTGCCCATGTGCAGGCTGTCAAATCAAAGGCACTTCTTCGAAATAAAGTCGTTTTTGACAAAAATGAAAACGTGTCAGTTTATCACTCTAATAAGGTTGGAGTAATAACATGTTCAACTACTTAAGACATTGGCTCAAATCTAGGTTGTGCCTTTATATTTCGAGAAAATTAACAACTAATGATTCATTTTTCACTTCTCTCATTGACTTTTCAAACCCTGGCCTGGTCTGTTTGGTATGTTTTGCAAGCTTCCTGGAAGTCTTGTGATGTTGCACCTCTGGGTTTAGAAATGCGGAAGACTATCTCTGGGTTTAGAAATGCGTGAGACTATCTCTGGGTTTAGAAATGCGTGAGACTCTCGCGCGAGGGGGAGGGGCATGTTTCTATCACCTACACTTGATGCTATGTAGCTAAGCTAGGCTAATGTTTCACAGAGAGTAATTATCTGGATAAAAACATTAGTCTTTCTTTTAAACTAAGCTAGAGCTGTTTTTACGGCCATGTTTCTATCACCTACACTTGATG